>BMAO01012533.1:0-74739 GCA_019973975.1 Trichonephila clavata
ACAGCAGCAAAACTCGCAAAATAAATCCCAGAAAGTCTTCACACTTTCTACAACACTCAGACTCAACTATCATTTTGTCTAGAAATACAAATATATAATATAATCGTAAGCACTTGCTCGTCCTTCTCAGCAGCCAAAGTAATCACAAATTGCTGGTCAACTCTTCAACGGTCAAGACAATAATAATTCAGTTTTGGCGAGCGACTCCCTATTAGTTGCACGGATTTTTCTCGAAAAGTCCGCTTACGTCATAGATCAAGATATTAGTAGATTTTTACAGAAAATTTCAGAAGCTTCCATATGGTCACCAAGGCGCCCAAAAGGTTGCCTACTTGGCTCTATCGCCAATATTTCGTTAAGTTCCCATTGAATCACCATTATAATGTAAGGAACGGCGTTACTAGCGAATATTACAATTTTAACAGGAAATAAATACAACAGAAAGTAATAAAGTAATATTAAAGTTTAACACATCCAGATATAAATTATTTACACTATTTTAAGCATTCATTACGCGAAATTCGGAACACTTTTGCCCTTCATATATGAGATATACACACTTTGAAATTAAATCGAATTCTTCCGTATGATACATGAAATTCATTCGAATGACGGAAGGTTTCATACCCTTACATGACTGAACTGGTTTATATTCAAAGTAACTCGCATACGTTTTTTCATGTCGAGATATTTTAAGATTTGGGTTTGAATTAATTTAATAATATTGTGATCTTATAGCATGGAAGTAGAATGCTTTTGAGCTTTTTAAGGTGTCTAGTAAACCAAACCAATTCACGCAGCAATTATTCATTTAACCCCTTAAGCGGTCAATTTTTTTGTCCCAAATGTTTAAAAAAAAAGGCACATTTTTTATTGCATATAATTAAACATAATACTTAACATGGAATGCGAAAATGGAAGAATTTTACTTTAATTTTCATTTTTAAAGTTTTCACACTATTTTTTTATTTTATAACTGTGGAACACAAAGACCCCTCAATGTTTGCTTTTTATAAGTGCACTCAGCATGCAATGAAGAATGTTTCAAATAACTTAAAAGATTTCCTCTCATAGCTACAAAAAAATTTCATGTTCTTACCTCTCTTTCAAGCGGTTGAGAATTTAGCGTGTGTGCATATATATATATATATATATGAAGCGTTGTGTAATACTAAGTCTTACATTGCAATGGGGACAGAGATATTGCCGGGGGTTTTTTTTGGAGTACTTTTTCATTTTTATTTCTTTTCATGCTACAAATAGCACACTGTTTTACCAATCCCTGTTCTTTTTATCGAATATTTTCAAGGAACCAAATTTCTGCCTTTAATGAAAAATTCCCGCTTTCACACCACAAAGTAAATCCCGGACGAGAAGTATTTCAGTAACAAGGACAAATTGCATCTCTTAAAAATAAAAGTACAAATAATCTCACAATTAGAATGAAAAAATGGAATCAAGTATAGAAAGAAGAAAATATTTGTGCCCATACAGAGCGTACGGGCAAGGCAATTGTGGCTAGATTTCGATAGACCGTACGGTGTAGGGCAAACCAGTTGGGGGTTAAAAATGAACTATTTTTGTTGACTACAAACCCATTGTCACCATTTGATTACTATAAATGGTTTTAAGCCCATCTTAAAATTAATAAAATAACTTTATTAATTCTTGAAGAAAGCATTAGTCTATCGAAAAAGACAATAAATTCCTCTTCATATGAAAAGGAATATATTCAGCTCCATGCTACAAAATAATAAAAAATATCCAACTGTGTGTGTGTGTGTGTGTTATTTATTCTTAAATATAACTGTTCCATTCAAATTAATAATATTTTACAATTTACAACTCAATCTCTTTAAACTCACATATGCAGGAGCTAGAGGGATTTAAAATAGTACTGTGTGAGGCTGATTTTTTATGTAATAAATTCATTAAGCCGTTAAATTTGAAATTGTCATTTAATTTTTCTTTGCAGAATGGTGTCTGTTTAATTTTTTTTCTTGATAACCAATACGGAATTAAATTTAGAACAGAAAAACCCTCTGCTTCCTTAATTTTTTATTTGTTTTTAAACTAGATTGCAAAAAACACCTGTTAGTTACGGCATAGTTTATTCAAAAACTGGCTCTCAAAATTAACAAAGGATTGAAAAAGGCTATACAAATGTTGATTTAGTAATTCTTAAGCTATATACTGTTACATCGTGAACCCACAAATTTACTTCATATCAGGGTAGCGGAGAGGCATCACACAGCTTTTGCCCAAAAAGCAATTTATTTACGAATTAATTTTTTAAAAAATCAAGTCTATTATTAATTATTCTAATTTTTGTACATCTTCGCTGGGGAAAAGTTCAAGTCCGGATCTATGTTCGTAAATCTTCAGATGATTGTCTCCCGGGTGCAGCCGACCCCACAACCTCTTTCGCTTGTATCTTCCAAGATCAATCACTGGTGCGGCTACCCCACACACTCCGTCACACCGTCTTCAAGATATCTTTGCAGTTCCTTGACCTCTTGAGCCTTCCGGATGTGGTAATTCCGCAACCTTTTTCGCTTGCCCGAAGATCTTCGTCACCTTTCGAACAGACTCTTTAAACCCCCTGGGCGTTCCCCTTTTCACGCCGCCAATAATTTCTGATTGGCGAACTCCGCTGGTCTGCACGTGGTATTCTTCGTCTAGGTCCCAACTCCATTGGGATTTTGAGACAAAAACCGTCACGATTGGGATCAACTACGTCGCCATACCTCGTAAGCCATATGGAAGGTCTATCGATCAACTTTCACTGGAAATATCCACCTGGGTGTGTCTCCCTCACAACAGGCCGAGTACTTCACGGCCCACAAATGCGAAGGAACGAAATAATGGTAACTGTCCGAAAAGAGTGTCTCTTCTTTTAATCGTTGTGACTAAAACCCATCTGGTATCGGAGAAAGAAGAGGCGCGGAAACATCCAAACCGTTTCCAGTATCAGCTCAACATCTGTTTTGCATCCAGGCGTGAGAGGAAAATACGCGGTTAGTTTCTGAAGAATACAATGACCCATCTGGCCACTCAGATCAGCCCTGTGCATCAAAAATGACAAGTATTATCGTACAGTGTTCGTTTAATGGGGTGACGATACAATACACAATAATTTTAAGTAACTCATGACAAATTATCAGGTAATTTCAGAACATGAGAAAAGGGTAACCGTACAAAGAGGCTTCCTAAAAGTATAAAGAACTATCGAATTTCAATGAAGCAATGTTTTATTTTCAATAAAACTTGATGCTTTACAACGAAATTTTTTGGAATAATTTCTTATTCTTATCTTAAGATAACTATAAAAAGTATTTTAAACAGAATGAAAAAAAAAATTCAAACCCAAAATGCTACCACACAAAAGGGATTGGACAATTTAAGAATACCACATCAAAACTGGAAATACCTATGACTTTGATAATTTTTTTCCCCAAATGGACTGAATTTTTGCACACAAGCTTTCACAGACACGACAAGACCCCTAATTGTGGGTGCCATTTCATTAGTAGCACCATGTATTGGCGGCTTCCGCTACCAAATTCGGACGCTTGAAGTAATTTTAATTCAAGCTCTTGTTGCATGTTGAATATTGCCGTGAATTAATTTTGGCGAGAGCACCAGAGGTAAACAAGGGGTGGCCAACCCGTGGCATGGCGGAGTTGTAACAGTAGCAAGCGAAAACTTACTGAATTTTTTTTTAAACTTTGAAAAGAAACAATTATTTTTTTTTTAATATAATTTTGTTGAAGTCTCAGACAAAAAAGTCTCAAAATTTTGATCAAAATATGGTAGTGAATAAATGTTTTCTGCTACGAACATAATAAAATAAATATCACTCAAAACTAGCTGAAATGGACCTATAATAAACTAATTTTGTGAACATCTGCAAGATCTTATCATTATATAGATGATTTGGTAAAAAAAAAAGTAGTAATTCAAAAGCCACATTAAGTAAACACTGAGCGTTTAATAATTTTTTTGAATTGAATGTTACAAAATGCTCATTTCTATTTTACAGATAACCTAATTAATTGAACTTGTAAAAAGTTTATTGACAATAAAACCTAAGAATATTATATTACAGTAGAACGTCGTTTATCCGAACGTTTATTATCCGAAACATCAAATATCCGAACCAAAGTCCGGATACGTTTTCAAACAGTCCAATGCTCAACATTTGTTTCCTGTGAGACCAAAAGTGACAACTTAAAAATAAGACTTAAGTTTGTACTTTCGTGTTATTTTTTACATTATTTTTAAATTTTGACTACATTGACTTGCATTAAAAAACATGCTTTTTGCGTAAAAATGTCATAATGTGAACCTATAAGAATATTTTTTCACTTTTCTATATTTGTTTGATTGAAAAGTTGAAAGTGGCACAAATAATAATTTTTTTTTTGTCAAAAAAAAAAAGAGACACTTTTTTCAAAAAGGTCTGCCACCCCTGGAATAAACTTTGTATTATTTATATTTTAAACAAAACCGGAACTGAAATGAAAAAAAAAATCGATTAATTTCAGTTCGATATATCTCCAGTCATTTTGTTACTATAACCAACTTATCAATATTTTCTAAATCAACGTCAACCATATAATTATCATAATATGTAAATTTCTACTCGATATCCTGTTTTGTTGTTCACTAGTATTTTTCTGTTTTAGTTTCGCATGAAAATACTTGTAAAGGGTAAATTTATTTCATTTGAATAAATTAGAAGTATAAATGATTTTTTTTTTAAAGATATCACTCTGAGTTATATTTCGCCTTTCAGCATTCGATCATATACGGTTGGTTATGTACATAGACTGTTTATATAGGCAAAACTGTACAACACTTAAAGAACATTTGGAACAAATTACAATTTTTGGAAAAATCCATTTCAATCGTAAACAATGAAACACAATCTTCTACTGAAAGCGTTGAAAGTGAAGATGATTTAGAGACTTTTTTTTAAAAGTAAGCAATTGGAAATAAAAACGCATACACATCCAATATTTTTACCGATATTGACATTGAATTCATCTTAAGTAATTTTCGCAATGTATGAAGTCTCGATATAAAACATAATATTTTAGATTTCCTGCGAAGAGAATAAAATTTTACCTATCCATAATCGTATAAACTTACAACGGTGGTTTTCGTAGCTCTAGCTACTACACAAGTTAGCGTTGAAAGGGTGTTTTAAGGTTTGAAATTTATTATCCGAGATAACAAAAGTAATCTCAGTGGAACCACATTAGAAGATATATTAGGAATTAGAGGCAACTTCATATGTTAAATAAATAAATAAATAAACAGTTTTTTACATAATTATTTCAAGGCCAAGTTCCAGAAGTGAGCGGAAAAAGAAGAGGTACACATAAATGATATAATCATTAATCTGATTGTCAAATGCAATTTTAATAACGGATAAAAATGCTTATGCTTGTCGTTTTCTGTTCACCACTCGTATCGTATATGCTCGATAATTGTATCAATTCGGCCGCGGTAGCCTAGTGGTCAAGGTATCGGATCGTGACCGGCATACCATGAGTTCGAGCACAGTACCACTAAAGACCCGCCGTGTAGGGTAGAGATGCACGTTAAATCTGTCGAGAGCTCAAACGTCCTCCCGTTGGCGTGGTGTGGTTTTTTGGAGAGGGGGGGTCCCAGCTCAAGTGTCGTCCTCATCACTTGACCATGATTCAAAATTGCGAGGTCCGTCGCCAAAAGCCCTCGTGTAGCTGAACAGTGCGACGTTAATATTCACTCACTGAGTTGTATCAATTCACATAGCGTACCAATGGGAAAAAAGAAAATCTTCTAAATTTTGATCGAGTTACATTTTTGTTCAAGATAGAATTATATTTTAGTACAAACAAGAATATACATAAAATAAAATTACTCGTTCTGAACAGAACCGAAAACCGTTATTTTTGATGGAACAAAAACCGAAACTGAACCAAAATATTTTTTCCCGTTGAACCGGAACGAGAAAAATTACTGTTTGAAGCCCTGGTTATAATCACCTGATAAAATAGACATAAATAGAAGTAATTATTCACGAAATTATGTAGGTGGTCTTTGGAGAAAACTTTGAATCCTCCTAGCGATTCATTGAGTAGGGCTCGTAAAAGCTGTTAAGATATTAAAATTTCTAGAAAAAAATAACGAATTCCAATTTTTTCTACGATTATCACTAATTTAATCTTCCAGGAACTTCAACATTTGAAGAAAACAATCACAAAAAACCAGCTTATGGATTTTTCTCTCTGAAAGTAATGACATGATTTAATGTTATTAATAAATTATTTTTCTCCATACAATTCGGCGCGACCATAATTTTTCCATTATGCTTCTTCCCCCCTTTTTATGATGACGTCAATAGAGCCTCCATGACCATAAAAATATCAAATCCAGAAGAATTTTAATGAATAAATAAATGAAAAGCCTTCTCTGTCAACTATCCCCATTCTGGAAAAAAACAGTGATCTGAATAAATGGCAGTTTCTCAATATTCCACTTGTTCGAAAACACTGTCATCCCTCTATCCTCTTTAAAATTATGAACACGATTTTTCCCTTCCAGAGTATGTAATGAAGCCATCAAGATTACACTCCGCCAACCCCCAAACGATGGAAGAAAAAATAGAACTTTTTAATTGCACTCGTGTCCTTCTCATGCCCAAGCGAAATGAAAATTTCAAGACTTTATCTCCCTCTCAGGGGGAAAAAAAAGAACCAGTTTCTGAAAATTACTGTATTTAAAAGTAGATCACAGCGAGTATTGTAAAAAAAAAAAGATATATACGACGTCCCCTTTCGAGATCTGCCTCATTTGTAACGCGAAACATTTCCCACCCTTATCTGTACGTGAAGTGTCCGAAGCACAAAAATCAAACCCTGATAAGGTTCAAGTCTGTTTCAAGGCCGCCTGTAGTATGGGCCAGTAAGGTGTGGAATTTTCTTCAAGGACTTCGATTTCATATATAAAGTCGACCCTCGGTGGGGACTAGACACGAATATTTCTGTTTGTAATACAGAGATCTTCACCTCTTTGCCTACCAGTATGAATTCCTTGGTAAGTGGCTCAATGTTTCGATAGTTTTCTTATTATTAAAACCTTCATGGCATTATTTTCAGTGATACAATAGGTTTGAAAGGTTTTCGCAGTCTTAAACTTAATTTAACAACTCTTCGCTAAATGAATTTTTTTTTAAGTTCCCTTGTAAAAATATATGCTAGTCTTAGTCCATTTTCTTAGTTTTTAACCAGTGAACGGTGACTGACGAATATACTTGTCATGGATAAGTTGCAGGTTTTTGCATCATGACGAATATGTGTACAAAGTAGTGACCATTGGCTACTTAAGTTGTAATGCTTGAGAAAAATATAATATATTCTCAAATTTAAAAATGTTTAGAATGTTTTGAAGCCAGTCCTGAGTAAAACAAATTAATTAAAAATGTGAAAAAAATTAAGTTGTGCTCATGCATTCCCATATGCACCGGCTGAAACAGCGTATAAGTTCGCATAATTAATTTACTTATGTGAGATGATAATTTTTTTATGTTAGCTTAAAAGGGGCAAAGATACTAGAATAAATCCTATTTAGACCTAGTGTAACCCAACTAGGCGGGAATCAAGTTCCATATTATTTACCCGGAATTTCGAAAACAAACAGCTTTACGCGAAGATGTTCACATTGTTACATATGTACGATCAGGAAGAATCGCTTTACTGGTGTTCCATTTGCAAAGTCCAATTATGTATAGTACCCTGTTTTGGTGAATACCACTTCCAGCAGGAATTTAAATTCTTACTTTTATATGTATATAATTTTTCTTGCGTTTTTCAATTAATATGAATGTGATATACGTTTATGTTAACCAAAAATAAATCTTTTAAAGTAAATCTTAACCCATCTTTTATATCCGATATTTTAACAGCGACACTTACTCTGATTGAGGAGTACACTCGCCATCGCTCTATTTCTGTGAAACACATATTTCCGCCTCTCAAACCGGGGCTCCTCAGTTAAATGGTTAAAAAATGCTGGTCATTCTGAAAGCCGAGGTTAAATTAATAAACTCAATCGAGTTGAAGCATTTTTCGATGTTTTTGAAAACTTATTCTAGGCTTAGACAATCTTTTGCTCCTTTTCGAACCTAGTAGTTTCAGTAACACACCAAGTCTGCTTTGTGACAACAAAATTTGTACAAGATAACTTTTTTGTATCTTTTAATTTCTAATTTAAACCTAGACATATTCTTTTCAAATCCTTATAAGGGGCCTCAAAGAGTATCTTTGCGGCCCGCTAAAGTCGGAAAACCAAACCAAATAAACAGAAATGTTGGGGGGGGGGGGGGGTCAACACATATTTGTGAACAAAGCATGCATGAAAATCAGCAAGAGTCAATACAGATGAAAGTTGGTTGTCATTAACTTGCAGGTTGTGAAGAGAATTTCATCGAGGAATCTTATTTCTGATTTTAAAAAAAGTAGAAAAGTGTGATAATGCATTATTATTGCATTACTGTATTTAACTGACCCTAAAAGTAAACACGCTTGCAGCTATAGATGATATGAAATCAGAACAATAAATAAAAACTAAATCAAACTCAAATTATTTAATTTAACTTATGTTTATTGGTTTTTATATGGTACATTGCATACCTTTGCTAATGAACGAAATCATTTTTAAAAAAAGCCACCCCAATGGGACTCTCGAGCCAAAGCACACAAATGCCCACTCCCGTCATTAGTTTGTAGCTAATGATCCATATAAGTTTTTTGCGGTATGTAAGACATCTAAGTTTTCGTGAATTTTTTTTTGTGAGATCTTTCCCTCATTAAATAGTTTTTGTTATTCCTTGAGTGAACAGCTTTAGTAAGTTATGGAACATTTTTCGGAGACAGTGGTACCCAAAATCTTCAGCGGCTTGCTTCTCATTAAGGTATCCAACTATTTGCGACAACTTTTTTTTAAAATAATAGAAATATGGGGATTTTTTTGTGGTTTTTAGATTTTCTTAGTACATTTTAAGAAAAATATGCTAAAATTAAGAAGAGAAAAAAATGATTACTTCTAAAATGGGAAAAAAGTTGGTAAAAATTAACATAAACGGAGCCCATTCTGTACGAAAAGTTTATAAACAAATTTTCAATTCGGATGTGTTGCTATGTTACTCATTTTTAAAATGAACTTCAGGATAGGAGATATTTTAATTTTTACAAAAACTGGAGCACTTTATCTTAGTTATTATATGAAATTGCTTAAAAAAACAGTGATTATATTCGCATAAGGGACTGTAATTTTGTAATAAAACTGATTGATAAATCTGAAAATTAAAACATTTCTACTATTATAGAGAATATACACAAAAAATTTCACACAGTTAGTTATTTTCAAAACTTTTTTAGCAATCGCTGTCCCCGTTTGAGCCTTTACAAAACACACACACACACATTTCAAGTAAAACGCATTTTAAAGTATGACATCTTGCTTAAAGTAATGGCATCAGCTTTTACTGAAATACTTATAGTTTGTGTTCTAATGAACGAAAAATAATAAACTTGATATTTTTATGAAGCTAATAACGTATTTTAGTTGTTAGCCTAAAAGGGGTAAAAGTAAATGTCGGAAATTTGATTTATAATAGATTTTCTTCAGGTATGGTCATTCATGGAACAAATGCGAGACACCGACAAGGGCTGAGCCTGTTGATCTGTTGGTCCGTAGTTACCTTGTTATCAAGTGGTGTAAATGACACTTGTTTGATGTTATAATGATGTACTGACATTAAAGTAATGGCCCAATATCGTGCTGACTAAAGAACAGCTATTTTCTTGGGATGGGAAAAGAAAGGATGATCTTTCTGATAATAGGGCTGTGATCAACCCTACAGCACCTCTCCAGAAATTCCTTGGAGTCAAGACAGGTAGAAAAGATTTTGTCAGTAAATTGTCAGTAAAGAAGGAAGTGAATCAGAGTGTGTTCATGTCTTACAGTCCGGAAATTTTGACGGTCACTAAAATTCATAGATATCCATAACAAACGTACGGTCGAAAAAACTGTCAACCTCATCAACCCTCGACCGAGTTAAAATATTAAAAAAGTTGACTATAACAACGACAATTTTATAAAATAAACCCATCTTTTTGATTTAATATTTTCACACTGACATTTACTCTGTGATGAACGAGTATACAGTTAACTGATGAAGGCAGACATTTTAAAAAGTCACCAAAAACAGAACTTTTATGAAGAATTCCAGATTCTATTTTCTATTCTCAAAACTTCCATAGTCCATAAGAAATAAACAACTTCAGCAAAGAAGCATCTTTCTTGGGAAATTGCTTCTTATTTTTTTTCTTACATTAACAATTATTTTTTTAAGTATTAAAATATGCCCTCTTTGCATTCTTGTTGGAAATAATCATTCCTTGTACGGATATAAGCCGTCCCATTGCTTTCTGTAACAAGTATTTATCTTTTCAATCCATCTTACTTCGAAAAAACAAATTACATTTTAGTATTCGAAATAAAATAAAATTAATGGTCATTGTCAAAACTAAGAAATTCGGTGACGTTATTCTTTTTTTTCCCCCAACGAAACTATTTGTTTCAGATTAGAATCTTGCCATGCCAAGTATCAACTTGTTCTTCTCTTTGTGATTGGACTTCAGTTATCCAAAAATGTTCCGAATAAGCAGTTTTCTCTCTTTTTTTCGAATTTAAGGGATACAAAGGTGTTTTTTTCTTCGAGTCAATTACTAATGAGTATCAATTTATTTTACATTGACATTTCAATAGTCAGCATTTCACGATATGCGAAACTTAAAATAATCAACAATAGTGGAACACATCAACTATTCTTGAAATTATATTTTTTATACATACCCCTTTTAATTTTTCAATTCCTTTTTCAGCAGGAAAACTGTTTTGTGAAAATACAGCGTTTCATGTAGGAATGTAATCAGCGACATTTTTTGCCGAGATCATTAGTAAAATATGATTATTTAGTCGATCTCATTTTTTTTCTTGCATGAAATGACACCAATACCAATTGCTTTTTTAAAGATTCTTTTAAATTCGGTACCATATTAAGAGTTGGTCCAAAATTGTAAGCAATAACGAAGATTAAGAATATCGGAAAATAGGCTTTCTAATTTATGATGTTGCTCATGCATATCAAATACAATGGATTTTTAAGAGGTTTTAGATGGTAAAAAGATTTTTTTCTAATAATCAGTGAATCACTGTATCACCAAACAAGCTGTAGGCAATTTCAAGTAATTCTATGCATTTTGAGAAAAATTTAAAATTAAAAACTTAAGTAATATGTATTAACTATCAAAGATAGAAAAATATCAATAAATAATGCCGAGTGGACGATACAAGATTAATATTTATAGTGGTACATATTTTTTCTTATAAAAACTAACTATCTTTGCCTATCTTTACCTCTTTACGTTTTCAGTTTCTAGTGCATAAAAATGGATCTCAAATTATTTTGTAAAAATTATTTGTTTGAAATCTAATATTCATGATCAGACATTTTATGCTACTGTTCCAATTATGTATTTTTAGACACATAATTGGAACAGAAAGGATACATTCTAAATTACTTAATTTTCATAATTTTATGTTTCCAATCCCTTTTATAATTTAGTGGAAAAGGTGTGTCATATCAGTGTCACAATATAAAAACATATTAGGTCTATTGGTGACGAACATCATTTTGAACATTGCTCAAGTGACGACACCTGAGCTGGCACTACCCTCTCCAAACGATAGCACCACACCAACGTTTGGACATTCAGCCACGAAAGATTTAACTTGCATCGGCCTCCTCTGCATGGCCGAAACCGCGATACGAGTTCAAGACCATAACCACTAGGTCACTATGGTCACATATGAAGTTTTGGAAATGATTAACTGAAATTTTGTGTGTTGTTCTGTATAATATTAAAAGTGTTTTAACCGTCAGATTTATCAATCACTATTTTATTACAAACTTTACAGTCTCTTACTTTAATAGAATCAGTTTTTTAAGCAATTTTATATAATAACAAAGGTAAAGTGCTCTAGTTTTGGAAAAAATTAAAATATCTCTTATCCTGAAGGTCATTTCAAAAATTAACAACATAGCAACACATCAGAATTGAATAATATTAAATTGGTTTATAAACTTTTGATACAGAATGGGCACGTTTATGTTATTTCTTGTAAATTTTTACCAATTTCTTTTCCCATTTTAGCAATAATAATTTCGTTTCCTCTTCTTATATATATAATTTTAGCATATTTTCTTAAAATGTACTAAACAAATTTAAAAACAACCAAAAATCCTCTTACCTCCATTTTTTTTTTTTAAAGTTGTCAGATACCTTAAATGAATCTCATTTGCATGTATATATTTAGATGTTACAAAAAATCTGTTTTAGTAAATGTAAGCTAGTTATTTTAAAAGTACTCTAAATAAAAAAAATTAAAAAGAAACTTTAAATATATATACTGTCCTAATCTCTAGCATTATAGCACAATATTCTTAGAATTAAAATAAATAATGCTTAAAGTTGAAATTTCATGCACAATTTGTTCCTAGAATTTAAAATTCACACCAGTGTAGTTGTGTGTGTTTTATTAGGAATTTATGTATGAGAAATCTTATTTTTTGTCTGGAATTTCCAAAACGTTGGAACAATTACAAAGATAAATCCCACACATCTGTTCCACTTAAACCAGTTAAATTATTTCTCTCGGAAAGTTGTGTTACTAGCATTTGATATTTCTTAGAAAACTAAAATTAAAAAAAGCTTTGACGCAAGTAAAGTGAAAAAATGAATAATTCAGTCAGAACTTCGACATTCTATTTATACATATGCTTCGAAATATTAATAAGTTTACGCGTGTAGAATCGAAAAAGAACCTGCAATGCTAGTTATTATATAGTAATTTAATTCATAAATATTGTTAAAATCATACTAAAAATTTACTTATTTTAGTTTCCTCAGAATTCCAAAACAGATATTAAAACTCTGTAACTGCGGTTGGTTTATATATCCGTCTCGCTCAAACAGTGCGTTAAGTGCCCCAGACATATGTGTGTGTGTATGCGTGCGTGTGTACTTCTGAAATACGATGTTTTTCTTTGATCTGCTATAAGTAAAGCTATTTTGAAGAATGTGGAATGAATTAAAATAACCTTGACAGAGTTCGAGAAAGATTTACTTATTTCAGAGAAAAATTTGCGAATCTTTACCTTTTCTTTTCCCCTCAATACACCGCATACACGCGCCTGTGTGAAAAACGGTAGTACTTGGAAACGAATCGTGTAACTTTTAATTCCCTGTTAAACGGTTAAGTAAAAACTGAATTGGAAGGATTCGAAACCATTTGTAAAACTATTCGAACAAGGTAATATTTTTCTTTTTAGAGTGGAACTCAGAAATATTTTTAAGGGGCTTAAAAATATTTCCAAATGCAACAACAAAATGGAATTTTACCCTCAAAAGTTCATAAAGAATTTGAATTAATTGATTACCATAAAAATTTTATGCATTTAAATTACTCATCCGTTTTTAAGACAACCATAATGCCGAACAATGCTACACGTTTCAAACAACGATGCTCAAAGTCCTCATGTTGGCCGATGTGAAAGTTTGGAGGGAGGTGACGTGCACAACAGCTCTGGAGGCGTCCTCGTCACTTGATCGTGGTTTAAAATGACGAGACCTGTCTCCATTGGTCCTCGTACTGCTTTGAAGAGTGCAATGTTGATAATCAATTAAACAATGTAGAATTTTTTAAACTGTTTTTTAGTAGAAAAAAAATATAACGTTTCCATGTGTGTTATAATTAACATTCAAAATTATAGAATATATTTTTAACGGTAGAAAAATTGCCGCGCCAAAAGTTTTAACTTTTATTTAAAGAAGTATTGTTTATTGTTGATCAAAAATACTTGATTAATTTTTAGCATTCAGCGGTACAAGTCCATATTTTTCTCTTGTCTATTAAGACTCTTATATTAACTCTTTTCAGAAATGAAAACTTAAAATATTTGTGTGAGGAGTTCGTAGATAAAAATGGAAGAAACAATAAATTCCCTTCAGGGGACTGAGCTCATCCAACATGGGTTTTGTTAGTGATTCAAAATCAGCCTACTTTAACAAACACAAAATTAATAAATAAATAAATGAATAACACACTAAACAATTACGTGGAAATATGCTATCAAATTAAAATCTTGGAAAGGATTTTAATCATGGTCTAAGAGAACTGATTTATTTCAAAGCGAGTGATAATATTATTCTTGAATGAAATCATTAGGCGACAAAATTTGGCTTTAGATTCATTACTTAGTTTTTGTGATGTACTGATTTGTACAGATTGACTTAAAATAAATTGTTCATGAAGTTCAATACTTAAGTGAAAATATATTCTACGCAAGATATATCATTCTTTATATATATATATATATATATATATATTCTTATTCTTTCTAGAAACATGCATTTTTAAAATGAAAATCCTATTCTCTCTAATTTTGATTATATAGTTCTCCTTAAATTTTATTCGTTAGCTCAATATAAGTTTCAAACTCTGTAATTCTCTGTAGTTAATGTACTATAGTTTTCTTTAGATTCTATTCTTTGGTTCTCTACACAATTCTTATTTGTTATATAGTCTCTATAAATTCTATTCATTCATTTTCTCTATAAATTCTATTCTTTAATTCTCTATAAATTCTATTCTTTAGTTCTCAATAAGTTCTGTTATTTAGTTCTCAATAAATTCTATTCTTTAGTTCTCAATAAACTCTATTCTTTAGCTCTCAAATTCTATTCTTTAATTCTCAATAAATTCTATTCTTTAGTCCTCAATAAACTCTATTCTTTATTTCTGAATAAATTCTATTCTTTAGTTTATTAGCTCTATTATTTAATTTTCGTTAAATTCTACGCTTTAGTTTATTAATTATATTCTTTAGGTTAATAAATTTTATTCTTTAGTGTTCTATAAATTCTATTCCCTATGAATTATATTTCTTGTGATAACATTCCTTATATATATATATATATATATATATATATATATATATATATATATAATATTCTTTTTTTTTACCTACTCTTCAATAAATTTTTAAAAGCATTATCTTTAATCATTTTCTGTTTAAAGTTTCTTTAATACGTTAAAATTAAACTATCCGAAATAAGACAAAATACTAGCTTATACATTCTGTTAAATTTTTGTGCTTTTGTCTGAGATAATATGGACAAAAAACAAAATAGTGATTCAAGTTAAAGCAAATTAATGAAATATTTTACAAAAACTACTGCACAATCCAGCTTATAACGCGCACTTTTAGTAAAAAATATAATCGAAATTTGCAGTTAAGCTTTATACACCGGGTATAAAAATGATAGCCTTACAAATCAAAAAAAGGATGAGCATAGAAAAATTGGATTTCTATGTATCCAAATAATGTTTATTTAAAAGAAATGACATACCTTATATGAATTTATAAAGTTGTAGTTCTAGAAGTACAGTATTCTCTTTTTCCAAATGCATGGGATGATACCTCGAATAAATGACTGCAAAACATAAGAGCATTTACGTAAATTTCAGGTTTCTTTGTAAAAAAGGGGGTACGCGTTGTACGGCGAGTATACCAAAAAAATCAAAAAATACAGCTTGAATGTATAGGTGCACATTATGCTCCGAATTTCATGGTAACTCCTTCTTTCTCTTAATTATAATACTACGTTACTATTATTACTGAAATGAACACAAAATTTTTTTCTCGGAACTTAATGAATTTTTAAATCGATTTTTTCAAAAATATTTTAACTTTCCGATATTATAATTAAATGCCATGCAATTTTACTTTAAAGTTTCAAAAAGGAATTACGTATTTTTATAAAGCTAATTTCTTACTCTTTGTCTTTTTTCGTATCACAAAATTTAAATGTTCTATATATACCTATATATACCTTTCAAAAGAAAATAATTGCGTATTTATTTTTATACTTCATTTCAATATTAAGAGGGTAAGAAATAACTGTGTTTGATAATAACAAGTTTTCTGTTCAAATTTTCTTGCATAACTCTTGACCGCATACATCGGTTATGTAAAATAATTTGATAGTCATAAAAAAATCAGATTTTTCAAAACTTTTTTCGCTTGATTCTAGAAAATATTACTACGAAGCGAAAAACAGATACATAATTCAGGAACAAAAGTTAAAATATTTTATGGTAATGAATCAAGAAATAAATTTGAGATTATTTCTTATATTTTTTAATGGAAATTGGAAGAAAATTCTTTTCGATATCGAGTCTTGAAAACACATTTCAGAACACCATTTTAAACTTTTGGTATAAATCCCTTCATGAAAGAGTGCTTCTTCTTAAATCCATTTTGCAGTGAATAAAAGTAAATTTCTTGCAACCCCCATATGTTACAAACACTCAAGTACTGTGGTAGATGACCGCAACGAGAATAACATGCGCTGCCATCTATCGTGCATTTGCTACAATAAATTCTGTGAGCTCATTTTTTTACACCAACAATAATAATTAAAAAGTCTTTAACGAAAAATTACAATATATAGTCCACAGCCACATTGGCTAAGTTTGGGAATTTTTTCTTTGGCAGAGAAGATAATAATTTATAGAACAAAAAGTTGTTTACAACATACAAATATAATTTAAGATTCTCAATTGCTTTTGACAAATTCCAAGCTTTTCAGCGGGGCTCTGTTATTCTTTTTCTAGTACGGGAATTGGGTTCGGTGGGAGCACTTAGTTCTTTCGAAACTTTATCTCTAATCATGGGATTTTAGATTACTTTAAATCATTTTGAATATGATCCTTTTTTTTTAATCTATTATTACGTTGATAAAATATAACTATTGTAGATTAATATAAGATAAAAATTGCATTTATATGTTACAAATTACTTTTGTGGTGAGAGTGTAAAGTTCGATGTAAAAGTCATGAATTCAAAAAATATTTATTGTGTTTGAGGTGGGCAGAGTGAGTCTAGAAATCCGGGGGGGGGGGGGGTTGGAATAAACACGTCTTAGTTTGAAATAGAAAAAATTTTGTACTAAAAAAGTTAGGATGCTTTGGTACCGAGAGGATCGTCTGTGATTATATAACTTTAAGAATGATTAGCTATTTTACATTCAAGTTTGGATGATTATTTTCGAATAGTTATATTCAAATAATATGAACTATTACAATTAAATTAAAAAGTTGTTTTCTTTATAGAGCGTTGCCGCTTTCTTCGCCCTCGTGGCTTGCAGCTTTGCAACTAGCTTGTACGGATACGGCTACAATCCTCTGAGCTATGCCTCCACCCTGCATGCTCCCATTGCCACGTATGCTACCCACCATGCTGCTCCCATCACCTATGCCGCCCCTGCAGTAGTCAAGAGTGCTTCCTACGTTGCCCCAGCAGTACATGCTGTTCACACCCCAGTGGCCTACGCTGCTCCAGCAGTGGTTAAGAAATCCGTGTCCTATGCTGCACCAGCTGCTGCAATCACTTACGCCTCCCCTGCTCACGTTGCCGTTGCAGCCCCAGCAGCCACCTACGTGAAGAGCTATGCCGCCCCAGCCTATTATGGAGGCCTTGGACACAGTGGACTCAGTTATGGAGGTCTCGGATATGGTGGTCTTGGTTACTATGGATACGGATATGGACATGGAAACTACTACTACAAAAAATAAGCAGAGGTACATATCTCTTCAAAACTCTTTCTACTAAATTGCTTAAGACCATTATTATTGTCACTCTTAATAAAAATTATTTTATTCTTAAAAAGATATAAAATACTATTGATTATGACAAATTTAGATCATAATTTCGCAGAAGGCAAGCGAAACAATAGTCGCTGTCAAATGTTTGACATTAGGTGCTTTTCATACATCGCCCTTATATAGATCGTAAAGAATCTTTTAAAAGCTTCTGGAGTTTTCTCATGAAAAACCATCCTAGATTTCATAGGTAGATTTTTCAAGTATATCTGCTTTTATCGCCAATTGTGACGAGTCGGGGACATTTGGTGACAAAATTTGCCACTCAATCTACCGCCAAGGTCACTTTTATCCACTAGCAATACCCAAAAGAATAATCTCTCATGCCTTGCAAACAATCTCACTGGACACAACACTCTCGGTAAAAAAGCAAATTAATTAAATTTTTTTTTTAAAAAAATTAATAATTGTTTTTTATTCTCTCAAGGTATGAACTTAAAAGGAATGTATTAGTGACTAGTAATATTTCTTTATCCAGAATATTTAATTTTTTTTATATAAAATCAACCATAATTGTTTATTTTAGCAATATAAATTATAATATTTAAAGAATATAAAAATAATTCTCTGTATCAATTTTATATCGTTAACTGCATAAACCTAATTACACTTGCATAAGACTTATCTAAATGGTGTATTTTTTCTCTTTTTTTAGAAGTGTTGGAGATTTCTAAGAGCTTTCTCAACGATTGGACAATTATCATGTGGTCGAAGAATACTTCTGATGTAATTGGTTAACTGTTTGTTGAAATAAAAATTTGTTGTTTTCATAAATACTGTTGTTGTTTTTTTCCCAAAAAAAATTTACATTTTTTTTTATTTCAACTTAAGAAATATCCTATTTTTAAGCAGAATAATAACTTTTCAGATTTTATTTGTAAGAAAATCATGTGCAAACAGTAAAAAGGATCAAATTGAAGGAAAATTTAAATTGAAATTTAATCTAAAAGTCTAGATGTATATGTGTGTGTGATTTTTTAAAAATAAATCTAATAACTTTGGTAGTTTTGAGAGAAACTTTAATTATCTGGTATCAATATGTTCTCACACAAACATGCATATTACAAATAGAACTTGAATATTAATCATTTTTTTTAATTGAAAACTTTGAAGGTTTATATCATTGAGAGGACTTAAAGGAGGTTTTATGGAATTTAACAGGAATTATGAACACAGCGTCCTGTAAGGGACTTAATTAAGAAAAGCTTTCCCGGGGTTTTTTAAGTGTAAGAAAAAAATCTGAATAGGGTTAGAGTCAGAATGTTCAATTTTGTTATATATATTTATTTTATAAATTCAAATATCAACAAAAAATTAAGAACTGGAAAAAATACAGAAAAACCAAGATCGTAGCACATATTTAAATGCACACAAGAATGAAGGAGTGGGGGATAATTTTCTGATTCATTTAAATTGCTCAAATTTTAAGAAGCCTAATAATCATACAAAATAGACTAAATAGAGAAGGATAAGAGATGTGTTCCCCAAGGATGTGGAATTTTATCAAATGTGGAATCGTAGGACAGGAATTAGCATGCACAACAAAAAGATATCAACCAATTAATGTCAGAAGATGTGTGTATTTATTTATGGTGTCAGAGAATCTATACAAAAAAAAAAATGAAAAAACCTGCAAGTAAAAAAGAAACATTCAGTACAAAGATAGAAAAATCGGTAAACTATCTCTAACGTCAGGAATTATCCTTCATCTAGATTGGTGATTTTTAACCTTTTTTTTGTTACGGTACACTTCAAACAATTTCAAAATCTGGCACGCACACTCACGATAAAATAAGTTTAGAAGAATTTTACTTATCTGTAATACACAACGTAAAACAGTTATGATAGTAATTTTCAATGTAAAATAATATAACATCCATGACAAAGACGACAAAATGTTTATTGAGTAATTAATTACAAGTTAATTATAAGAATGCATTTAATGCGAAATTTGCGCTTGATGATTTTGATCGTTTATATTTGCCCCCATTTACATTTAAAAGTCTCGATCTTTTTATTATTTTTATATTTGTTGATCCTGAAAATGCGAATTCCCACGAATAAGATGCAGAAAATTGAACAAAGTTTTGAGAGCTTTTTTTTTTTTTGGTTATTATGAGATAATCATCTCTAATTTTAATTAATTTTCTCTTTCAAATATTTTGAAATTAAATCTCGATTATTACAGAGCGTAATTAATTCCTTCCGTTTCATTCAAAGTTTATTCATATACAGATTTGTATCCGTTATCACAAATGGATTACGAGCCCAATCAAATTTATTTTATATCCATCTATCCACGAAAGGATAAGTTAAATATACCACGAATATCCTTAGTTTATTTTATAAAGCGGTCAAATGATTCGTTTCCGAATTTTACACAAAAGTGCAGCGGCACAGTGATTGACGATCACTGTGCATCTGATTGAGTGATTGAGAATCACTGGCAATAATGTAGCTAGGTATCCAAAGAGAAAAAAAAAAAAAAATGAGGCTTGTATCTTGGTTGGGTTTTATCTGGTAAAGAAGTAAAAAAATTTAAATATGTTCAATATACAAAGCTACTTTATAACATCAATTCTATCATTCTCTGCAGAATATAGTAAAACAAAGCTACATTCTACCTACATGTATATGTGTATGAAATTTTTTTGTGTGTGGAGCTTTAGTATTCATCCAGGTTCGATTTGATACCACGACACTCGCATACCACGTACTCGTAGAAGGCTGACAATTTTGGGCAATTTTTGTTTACTATATTCTCTTTCTTGGGGTTGTTTGCACTTAAGCTCCCAAATGGGTTTCCTTTTTTTTTATCCATAATTTTAGCTTTCTAATTTATGCAATACTATTCGTAAGTGCTCGAATAATTACTGACTTTAAAAAGGAGGAGAAACGTAATACTATGCAACAAAACGTCGTTGGAGAATCCCTGACTATTTATTTATTTTTCGGAAGGCTCGAACATCCCCACCAGGTGGTTTAGAGCTACAGAATAGTCCACAGACATAAATAGGAAATGATGCAAACAAATATGCATGAAAAAGAAAATACAATACAATATTATATATTGCCGTGATTTTCCTAGAGAAATAAATATTTTACATGATTAAATAAAGTTCTCAATTTGGGATATCTAAGAAATTGAAGCTTGACTCTGTAAAAGTAAATGTAATAATGATCACTTTAATTGGAGCAGATACGAAATACAAGTTTTCTGTTATTTTAATTTGGAACTTTACAATATATTACTATAGATCATAGGTTCTCAACGTGGGCGTTTGAGGCTTTCAGGGGGGCGTTGAGATGGCACGGAGAGGCTTGGGCAGATTAAACAAAAAAGACTAAAAAAACATGATGATTATGTACTAACAAAAGTAAACTTTAATACTGTTTATTATGTTGATTGTATGTATTTAAATCATTCCTTTATCACATGTACGAAAATTCACATATTTCGGTAGTACGGGAAGTGGATGAAAAACTTAAAAAGATTACACATTACATGACATTCAGACGTACATTAAATTGTATGATATAGTGCATTTTAATTTCTGTAGTACATGTGTTATCTTTGTCTGTGAGCAGTAGGAAACAGGTTTCGTCCACTGCATTTCATTATGTATATTATCCAAGAAACATAATTAAATATGTTAACCAGGAATTAACGTTGATTCTTTAAAGGCTGAAACTGTCAATTTATATTTATTTTGAAAGAAATAGTTAATTATGAGTTACTTCGTATCATACAAACCCCTGCCTGGTCTTTAAAACAGGTAATCTAAAAAATATTTTATTCCACTCTTTTAAAAAAAGAATTTCAGTAGCGTTTCAATTTCAACAATACCCTATCTTTGACTAAAATATATAATAATACACATTTAAATATATTTGTGGCAATAGATATTTCAGATTCGCAAGTAAAAAAACTGGGACTTTAGAAAAAAATGAAATTAAAAAAAATATATTCTTTTAGAAAAAGAATATTTTTTAAAACTTAACTCTTGTTTTCACCATTTAATATCTACACTCTTATTTCTCTAGAGTGGGAGGGGGGCGGTATAGAAATATTCACTAGAAAAGGAGGCGATATCGAAATAGTAATTAGTAAAGGAGGCGCCAGTTCAAAAAAGGTTGGGAACCTATGCAATAGATCCCAGCTTGATGACAACCAAACATAAATTCACCTTCTATCGATAAAAATAACGCCTTATAACGCCGACACACTTACAAGGAGAGTAAGAGGTACACAGACGACACGAAACCACATAGGAATACAAAGTCGCAAATGCCCCAGTTGTGAACTATGGGCAAAGAAGCAGAGAAAAAGAACAGAAACTTCAACACATTTTTGAAACAGAAAACATCTTATTGAAAGTGGTACTACAACAGGTATTCGAAATTACGACCAGAAGTCGTCTGTCAGGCCTAACAACGATGGACTAACTTTTAATTCCTTACGTTCTGGAATATTCCTAACATGTCACTTTACTCCTGTCAGTTGCAAATATTCGAACGAATGAGTTCTTCAACTGAAGGAACGAGCGTCTCCTACACCAAACTTTTCCTGTGTCCCCAGAAGTAGTTCATTCGTGATAGGTAGGCTAATGAACCAGGCCACCACGACCTATTACCGATGTCCAAAGTTTACGTTGAGGTGTTGGTGGGTGTGGATTCCGTAATGTGTAGGAACCCCGATATGCTGCTATCACATGGAGTGACGCTACGACGAAAGAACATGTGCTGCATCAAGAAGTTCGGGCAGAACTAGTTGTAAGAAATTCAAAAATGTCCTACCATCAAAAGGACTGGGTGGAAGATAAGGTTCAATGAGGTTGTCTCCAAGAATGTCACATTCCGGAATTCATCTTCATCGATACCTCAACATAACTTTTTGGACAGTAGGGAACTGGTCGAGGGGACTCGGTTCATTGGCCTGTCTGATCACCCGACCTATCGTAGATGAATTTTTTCTGGGGTTACATGAAGAGTTTGGTCTATGAGACACCCATTCATTTATTCAGCTGAAGACCTTGTCCCTCGAATATCTGTGGCTGTCGAAAGGATACGTGACATGGCAAGAATCTTCCAGAACGTAAGGGATTTCATGCAGTTCCACTGTCAGATCTGCCAGATAGCGTTTCGTCGTAATTTCGAAAAACCATTGAAATGCATCCTTTTGATAAAATATTTTCTGTCCCAATAATGTGTTGCTGTTTTTGTTCTTTTGCTCTACCTCTTTGTACGATAGCTCGCAACTGCGGTATTTGCGACCTTGAATTTCTGTGTGATTCCAAATCATTTCTGTACTCCTACACACCCTGCTAGTTTGTCAGTTTGGTAGAGAACTTCCTTGCACATATAAAACAAAAAGATTAAGGTCATTTCAGATATTTGCATTTTTACATAGCAACATTTCAGAAAATAGACGCAAGTCCACAGGAAGAAGTGAAATCAATAAAGTAGGATAAAATTGTATTATAAATAAAAAAAATAAAGCAGGTTCAAATATATTTACTAAGTTATTTCTAGTTATCTGTGCCAGTGATGTCCTAGTGTGATATGCATACTCTAGGGGCATGCTTATGATATACACTGAAGTGCTACTTAATTAGGGTTACCTATCTTGTAACGAGTTGGGCCTCCTCTGGCCTTGATAACGGCTGCCACACAACGAGGCATAGATTCAACAAGTTTTTGGAAACATTCTAAGTGAATGACTTGTCAAATATTGGCTAAAGCTGTCCATAATTCAGTAAGGTTCGTTAGTACTGTGTGATGCATTTCACGTCTTGTTCTAAAACATCCCAAAGAGGCTACTTAGGATTTAAGTCTGGGCTTCTAGGTGGCCAATTTGGGACAAAAAAATAAATTGCAGTTTTAAAAAGCTAAAAAACACGCTTTTATGGTTAATCGAACTAAAAAGTCAAAAAAGAATTCTTAATATAAGAATAAAATAATTAACGAGAAAATTAATGTCATTGGGGTAAAAGCGTGAGGTGCTCTTATCAATTGTTATAATTTCTTACCAGTTCTATTCCTAAATACTGAGTAAGTGTAAAAATGTAGTACAAGGCACCACTCGCTTTTACACCAATGATATTAATTTTCTCGTTTGTTATTTTATTCTTATATTTAGAATTATTTTTTTTTTTACTTTTTAATTCGATTAATCATAAAAGCGTGTTTTTTAGTTTTTAATACTGTAATTTATTTTTTAGTTTGATCTACACTAAAAGCATGCATTTTTAGTTTTTTAAACTATCATTTATTCATTGATGAATTAATCTTAAATGTGGGATACCCATTGACATCCTATCTCTGCGTCGATACGGCCTAGTTTGCCAAATGTAGGATCAGCCAAACTGAAGGAAATCTGGAGGAGCTAAGTTTTAAACTTTTCATGCGAAAGAAGGTGTTGAGTCAATGATATTTTTCACTAAAAAGAGCTCAATATTCTCTCTGAAACTTGCATCAGTATTAGACACAAAAGTACACTCTTTGAATCGAAGAGTTTGTGAGAAATTATTTAATCCGGTGACCTCTGAATCAATTCTCAGCTGTTTTGGTAAAATGAAGCAATGAATGATGCTTCATTTCACAGATCTGACAAGATAATTAGAAAAATAGACTTCGTGCCTGAGTTTGGCGTTTAAAACAGTGCTCCTCAAACTTTCCATATTTGCCACCCAATTTTTAGTCATAATTTTCATCGCGCCTCCTCGTACAACAATGTATTGAATGCAATAATAATGTACTTTGACGCTAAAGCTACAATGCGACTTTAATATTATAAACAGCAAATAATATCAATATATGTATAATATTTTGTACATGACAAGCCTATGGAAGTCACTAGTAATTACTAAATTTGCTTTTAATTTAATATTGATAAATTAATTATTAACTCTTTTCTGCCACATTGATACATTTATAAGTATTTTACATCAGTGTGAATATGTGTTTTATTTTTTACCATGTCAGAATGTATTTTGTTTTGCTTAATTTCGGTAAATTAATAATTATTTTAAATCCTTTATTTTGGCCTTTTCGATATGCTCGCGTACCCCCTTCCCCCACAACTGAGACGCGCCGCACAGTTTGAGAAACGCTGTGAGTTAGAACATAATTTTTTTTTCATATGCACGAGTCTTTTTTTTTAACTTTCATTTAGAGAAAAATTAAACAATCGTATTTTTTACTAAGAAATTGTTGACGCAAACGTTTTCGCTTTTATAGGGTTATAACTTAATATTTTAGTCGCCAAATCTGGAAATGGGGTCTGGAATTAGTCGCCAAATTTGGAGATGGTATATGAAAATAGTCGCCAAATCTTGAAATAGTATATGGAATTAATCGCCCAAATCTGGAAGTGGTATAATGAATTTGGCGCTAAATCTGAAAATCGTTATTCCTGATATCCTGATCAGGACAATGGAACTAAATTACAAAATTATTGTATTGTCATCGGTCCTCGACAAGTCTGCAAAATTTTGAATTAATATGACCTTTTAAAGTGGGTAAAAATCGAGTTCAAAGATTCCATTACATGCAAGTGAAACTTATAAAAGCGTGTTAAAAAAGTCATAAGAATGCTCATCCAACCAGCCAGTAGCCAACCTGGAAAACTCTATTACCATGCGGATAACAGAGCAGCATAAGTGGATGGAGTTGATGACTCAGCAAATCTACTTACCGAATCGCATTGAGAGAGGTTGGTACACGCACCAAAAGTCCCAAATAGTTCCACAAAAAAAAACACACACAGACTATGATTGAGCCACCATGCCCTTGTATAGTTTCAACCTGGTTGAAACTGTAGAAGGGCATGGTTGGTTGCTGAGTCTGGCGCCATATTATCAGCCTCCCTTCGGCGTTAAGAAGTTGGAATCGAGACTCATCACTAGATTCTACTCGTTTCCAGTCCTCTACACACCAGTCTCTGAGCTCACTTGCCCAGGCAAGATGGCGAGCATTGAGCAATAGTACTTCTCGTAAGTCGACGGCCCCCCAAACCCATACGGTGAAGCGAGCGTTGCATAGTCCGTTTACTGACTATACAACTGGCTCCGTCATCCAACTGGGTGGTAATTTGAGCTAATGTTTGCCTTCGCTGGCTACGTACAATACGCCTAAGCCGTCACCCCGCTCTGTCAAGGCTAATTGTAATTTAAAGTTTGCCCGATTGCGAGATTTTGTTCATGATCCATGTATTCCATGTATACTCTTGACACTGTCGATCTTGAAAATTCTAGCTGTCTGACGATTTCAGAAATCGAATGGCCCATGCGTCACGCACCTACAATTTGTGTGCGATCTAAGTCGTCTAAATCAGGCAGTTTACCCAACCTGGTAATTCCAGCAACTAATTCAGAACAATCACAGTACGTGTATATTTTCAGTTACCACAGCGCCCTCACTTGCCCATAAATAATGAGCAGTGCTACACAATTTGCAAATCTCTTGATTTCCCTAATTCAGTGGTACTTCAGTGTATATACTGAAGAGCCATAACATTAGGTCCATCTGTTTGCCTAATATGAAATAACACTACTCTTAGCCCTCAAAACAACCAATACCGGAGAATCATTGAATTTAAAAGTGCTGATAGATAGTCTGAGGTATATATTTGGTATCATTGATGCGTCTATCTCCACACATGGCGAAATGGTAGCGATGTATTTCACTAAATTGCTTTAGTGACTGTGATAGCCCAGTGCACATGATCATGAACTCCTAAACAACGTTGACGAGTCGCGGGTTCATCCCTGATACCACAGACAAGAAATCGTGTGGAGGGCCTGATGCTCATTAAATATGTCAAGGCGTTATCCCATTGTCATGGTATGGAAGTTTTCTCAGTTTATGACTTGTGGGTGAGTGAGTGATTTTGGGGTTTATTGGCGCAAGAGCCGATTTCGGCTATACTGCGCCAAACATTTGTTTCAATATCTGTGGTCTAGACGGGAAGAGAAAGAAATAATGAATTGAAGGACAAGAAAGAGGGTCGAAAATAGAGAAGGATCACTAGGGTACCCCGGGTTCGTGAAGCCCATGTTTACCAAAGACAGTAAACCCCGTGGGAAAAGGAAAAGATCACTAGGTCACCTCGGGATTGTGACCACCCATACTCACCTAAAGAAAGTGAGCCCCCTGAGGGGTTATGACTTGTGGGACAAAGGTTCGGAATTTCTAGCTTTGTCACCTATACCCTTCAGAATTCTACAATTTGCACTAGTTGGCCCTAGTGTAAATTGAATAGAATCAAATATACCCGTTTGGCTTCACTTCGCGAAGATCCGTTTCTTTGTAAGAGATCCTACATTCACAGAAAATTGTCCAGAACGGATCCAACAATAAGCAATAATTTGCTTCGTATGATCAACATACAATTTGTTCAGTCAACATGATACAGGCGAGCACCCTCAGAAACAAATTAACCATAAAATTTTAGGAAATGTTAAATTATTAATGATGAATCTCTGTAGTTTCTGCTTTTAATAACAACGAACGAAATAGCTAAAAATATTCTGCAAGATCTCAACTCTTTCATATAGTTTTATTTGATGACCCGAACGACTTTTCTAATCTGGAGTAATGCAAACTATAGTTATTACGATGAAAAACACTAAATTAAATTATAATATAAATTAAATGTCAGTCCAAGAAAAGTCTCCAGATTAAATATATAAAAGAATGTATTGTTAATCTAAGAAAACGATTTTTTTTTCTTCTTTTTTCTTATTATTTTTCTATAAAATCTTACATGCGCACGTGACGATTATAGTTATTTTTATGATACGATTTAGTTGGGGGAATATTTTTCTAGGACGCTTCATTCACCTGGTAACAGATTACTATTCAACTATTACTTTTTTCAAAAAATTGACTGACAACATTTGCTACATGTACAAAGGAATCTTCTGTTTAATTTTAAAGAAAGTAGTTATAGTCTAAAATTCTCTTATTTCGTGTGATGATGTATTGAAACATTTTACCGATATCAATCGGAGACGAGTTCTCTGTTCCATATTTTTTCTTGGATATTTACCACTCCGTTTTTGCATAATAATTTTTTCATTGTATACTACTATTTTATAGTTTAATATTCCGCTTATAGTAGCTTTTTTTCATGCTTTGGAAAATGATTTTTATTTTGGAACCAATTTTTAGCTAACTATTTTTGGTGATGTGAAGCAGCTCTCTATTATTGTTTTAAATTAATCGCTTTGTGTTCTTAAAATATAATTAGTCATTGATATTTCATATTGAATCAGGTGTTCACGATATCTTAATGATTTTGATCACGAACTCGTGGCGTAGCGGATTCGAGAACTGGTGCCCCTGAAGACTCACCGTGCACATTAAATATGTCGAGACTCAAATGTCCTTCCGTTGGTGCGGTGTGGAGGTTAGGGGAGGGGGTACCAGTTCAGGTGTCGTCTCCGCCACTTGACCACGGTTCAAAATGACGAGGTCCGTCGCCAAAAGCTCTCGAGTAGGTGAATAGTGTGAAGTTAACATTCACTCACTCACTTAGCCATAATAGGCTTTAACTCATTTCACCCCAGCCACGAGACTATGATCTTGAGCACTCGGATACCACTGTCATAGAATCTAGGTACAAAACATGTGTTTTAGATTATATGAAGCAGCTCAATATGCTATTGCTTTAACTTTCCGTAAAATAGCACGCATAACGCGCACCTATTCTTTCAAGGTAATTTTTTTTATTTTAGGTATATTCGTCGTATAACGCTCACCCCTTTTTTATGAAGGAATCTAAAAGGAATGTGTGTAATGTCTTTGTGTTTTGAAGTAATTTATTCAAGGTATTATCCCAAGCTTTAGAAAAATAGTATACTTTTAGACACTGGCGTAGCTAGCTCTGAGGGGGCCCTGTATAAAAATAACTTCGAGACCTTTTTTAGGTATGGGACTGTAGTTAGACTGTAGTTGCACATGTTGGGGCCCTTGTAGCTTGGGGACCCCGTATCATTGATACAGCTGATACGGTAATAACTACGCTCCTGCTTTTTAGAACTAAAGCGCTTTAAATTCATTGGGTAGTAATTTATTTATGTTATTAAGCTATAATTGGCCTCAGAGATTTCACATATTCCATCAGTTATTAATTTAAAACTTCGTGAAATGGATTGAAATTTAGGTATCGAATTAACTTTCAAATTGAAAACTTATGGATTCATGAAAGAGAAAAATAATCTATTCAACGATTAATTCTCTCATTAAAAAATAACCTAAAATAACTACCAATTGGGTATTAATGGCCATCCGCTGATTTAATGGGCTTTTTACTAGCAACAATTCCACATCATTTAATGTAGAATTTCCGTCGCAAATGGCCAAACATAGAAAGTAGCCGCACTACTTTATCACGATGACAAATGTCGGATTCTTAAACTTTCCCTTGTCCAAACAACAAAAAAGTTCATCACCGGACGTGTTTTTGTCCAATCCATCACCAGTAAAACCGAAAAAGTGGATCAAACCTGACCAGAACCCCAAATAATACCTTATCCTTCGGTTCTATCAGGAAACCACTTGGTGGGGTTTCCCAAAGCGACCCCTGCTGCATGCTGATGGATTTTCTTCCTCCTATTGAAAATTCAAGTTGCATTCCTTATTAGTGTCACTCATTTGAAGAATTTCTAAGGCAAACAACTAAAGAATGTGGCAATGCGCTTTTTTGGAAGATGTAAATTTCACACTGCCATTGTTAGCGAGGCGCCTTGACAGGTTTTTACTGGACGAATATGTGGGTTAATTTATTTCGTTTGGGGTTTTCTTCTTTTGGGTTGTTATAAATTAAGGCGGGATGGAATATTTTGCAAAAGGTTCTGTGAAATTTTAATGGCTTGAATGACTTGTCGAAAAAATTTATGATTGGTAATAAAAAAACTTAAGGCGATTTTGGGGAAGAAAAAGGTGTATTTGGGTTAATTTATTTGGTTACATGTTCTCGTATTTTTTTTCCCAAACAGTTGTTGCTAATTGACGTCATGGAGTACATTGTTAATACCTCGTGCGGAATATTCTTTTATTGAAAAGAAAAGTCTCAAGTGAAAAGTTTTGTGATACTTTTGCAATAGATAAGTAGATGGGTTAAAATATTCGTGGAGGATTTTCAAATAATGCGTGTACGTGTTGTACATTAATGTTACTGCTTTGTACTCCATTTTACCACGCTGTTTCTTTTTTTCATATTTAATTTCAATTGCAATACAGTAGAGTCCCAATAAAATCCGTATAATGTGGACTGAAGAGTGGCCAAATTTGAAAAAATGCCGGGTTATCGAGAAAGGGGTTTACGAGCAAGAAGAATAATTACCAGTGTTTCCTCAAAAAATGTTGTACTGCGTTTGTATGTATTGTTTGCATGATAATACAGTAGGAAATTAAACTGCCAAAATATCCTTAAAAAAGAGGAAAAAGTACCTACTTTACGAAGCCATAGAGCCTTTACTACATGAAAGTGGAAATTAATGAATACACAGTATACAGTAATTTACCTGATCAGACACCCCTCAGAAAAATACTTTTTGAAGGAGTAAAAGGGCCTATTACGAAAATGAAATGTAGCCCACTTTTCAAAAATTAACTACTTTTTTTTAAAAGAAATGCAGATTCTTCTGTTGCCTTTCGTATAGCACTCTGCGTTTTGCTACTTCATCAGGAAGACAACGACTTTAAGACCATTATCGACTTACTTTGTTGTTTAAAATACTGAAGGGTGCATTCGACAGCCATTAGTCCAGCGTTTCTTAAGCTATGGGATGCCCACCCCTTGAACCATGGTCAAGTGACGCGGCCGACACCTGAGCTGGCACCCCCTCTCCTAACTATCACACCACACCAACGGGAGGACGTTTGAGCTCTCGACAGAATTAACGTGCATCACGCCCCTACACGGCGGATCTTCAGTGGTACTGGGATCGAACTCATGACATGGTAGCCACAATCCGATGCCTAGACCACTTGGCTACCGCGGCCACACCGTTTTCCCCAAAGGAACGCGTATGGGATGTATTAGGGAGGGGGAAGAAGAGGAATAAATAAGCAAATCCTTTGAAATAAGTGGCGAATCCTTCGCAAACAACGTCAAGGTTCTTTTATTACATTCCAAAGCCTTCGGAATAATTTTATGGATAAAAGGGAACAGAAAAATTGAGCTTCGGAAAGATCTAAATATACGTCCAGAAAATTAATGCTTTGGCTGAGCGAGACGTTTATATACGCCAGTGCCACTTAAGAATTTATAGTCGTACTGTAGCTTTACCATCAAATCATGGTATTATTGAATTCAATACATTGTTATATTGTATGGAGGGAGAGGGCGATGAAAATTATGATTGAATATTGGGTCGCGAATATTGAAAGTTTGAGAACACTGCACTACTCCTTCACTATGTGATATTTTAGGAACTTGTACGGTGTCTCAATGTGTTAATGTTTTCATTATTCTCCGCTATTTTTTTTTAAGACTGGTAAAAAAAATTACTCAAAAATGGAAAGAAAAAAAATATTTTTACTACCCTTTGAAATCTAATTCAGTGTTTCTTAAACTAGGGGTCACGTGACTTGGAACTAGGATTGCAAAAAAATTTTAAATTTTTGATATACGTTTTTGCATGAGATAACTTGTTCACCATTAATAATAATAATAATTTAAATGTTAACTGAATTCTGTGAAATTTGAAATATTATTGATTATAGTGTGACGGATCTATACGTGACCTTCCACTAACATCTCCTTTTGGGTATTTTTTTGGGCCAGCAATTTTAACCAATCTTCTCCTAAAAGAAGAAATGCAAATTAACTTTAATGTAAATATTCCTTCGTCGCGAGTTTGAGAGTTATTGAATTGTGAGTAGATGATAAGTGAAGTGAATAATGAATATTTAGCGAATTGGCAGTGAAGTGTATACGTAAACAAAAAGTAAGGAAGCCAGAAGTTTAAATAACAATAAAGTGATAAGTGTATCTAACCAAGAAGTGTTAAAATCAACTTGGAATAAATAGAAGACTGCATAAGTACAGGTACTGTTACCTTAAATTAAGTGATGTTTAGAGTGTTAAAATAATAGTGCGGTCATTAAATACGTAAGCTCTGTGTAAAGTAATATTAAAGGAAGAGCGGCAGTATGGAACATATTCTCCTTAAACGCGAATCTCGTCTCTCGCGCTCTATTACTGAATTGAATTATCTTATTTAGAGTGTTATTTGTGTTTGAGTTGTTTATAGCGATAAATAAAATAATTAGAATTCATCATTTCGTATGATCCTTTAGTTCCTTCCACACCTTTAGGGTAGAAGGGATATAAACGCGTTTCAACAGTACACCCAACTCTTTTTTTACACGGTAGATGCATTCTTTAGAAAACCGTGTAAAACATACTTGCGATGCATGGTAAAAATTTGGGGATATGTTCCACAACTTTAAAAAAAATCGTGTAGGATGTAAAATCTCTAAATATTTCCCCCAAAATACAGGGCAGAAAAAGTAATAATAAAGTTCATGTTACATATGCACAAAACAAAAATAACTCATTTTTATTACAAAAATTCGTATGTGCAGTGAAAATTCGGTCAATAAATACATACAAAATTGAAATTTAAATTAGGAATAAAACTACTATTTATTGCTACTTGATAACAAGCGTTCACGCGTTGATAATGAAATGAGTCAAAAATGCTACCATCAGTAGATATCAGTGGGGTAAAGTACACCCCAGTATAGTTAGAGGGGAGGCAGGATTTTAGGGGGCCTAAAGCCTGACCGAAGCCAAGTATGGAGTCATTGCTCCAAGATCCGGCTTGGAGCAATGACTTTGTTTTGGGGCCCTAACATTCTCCGTTACATCTATAGTAGAAGTATTAGATAATATGCCTAGCGAACTGTCGGTTTTGATTCAAATGAAAATATTCATTCATTTTTAACGGTCTCAGTTGGGATTTTTTAAATTCCGATGTCTGTTATTTGCGGTTGATTTTTTGTTTTTGTTTTTCAAAAGTTGCTTATATAACTTTTGATATTCTGCAACACAAAAATTAAGATTAGATTGAAATTGTAAGGCACGCTCTATGTTAGGATCATGAGTAAGAAAATATTATTCCATACTTGTAGCAAATTTCAAGCCCTCGGGAATTAAATCGGTTATTTTAATAGCTGAACTTTACCTTCGACTTAATCATTATCGACTTCTTTATCATCATACACTGTCATAAATTCGATCAAATCGTCCTCGACCAAAGTTCTCAAAATTTTGGTATTCGTGCTTGAACAAAAAATTCGAGTTAAAAGAAAATCGTTAAATTCGCGTGTACCGTTTTATTTTAAAAAGACTGGGTAAAAAAAAAATTCTGTGTATCGTGTTTTTTGATGAAGCTTTGAAAAGCCGTGGCCACATCTGCATACTTTTTTTTATTTTAATACGTTAAGTAGAGATTAGTTTAAAGATAGGTTTGAATTATAATTTACTCACGAGAATAACTTTGTTTTTTAATAACATTTAACAGTTTTGCGACCGGATCGAGATATTTTTCTGCAAGTAAATAAATAAGCTAAGCGAATATGATTACCTTTTTTAAAACACTCTCGAATAATATCAACTTTTTTGAATTATATAAGTAGAAGAAAAAAACCTGTAGAAATAAAAAACAATTACCAATTTTAAATCCCCGCAAAACTTATTTCGGATCAGTCTGTATTGACGCTGGAACAGCACTTTATTGATCAGCGCAATCACCGACTTGACCCTATCGATATTATCATGTATTATTATTAATATGCCTTATTAATGCGCAGAAAAAATAGAATTTGAAAACATTTTCTATTCAGTATTCGCTATGCAGTATTCAATATCCATTTTTGAAAGGAAATTGGTTTGGTATAACTGTTAATGTTTTGAGTTATTGGTCGATTTAATTTCATGTTTTTAATACCTGTAGTTGTATTTACTAATAAACTCTTCCATAAAAATTATAGTGTAGATCTATTTAAAGATGTTCATTATAAATTGGTGACTCGGACGTGATTTGAGCACGTAGCCTTCCACGCATGTTTTCGAACTCTTATAAATATACGAGTCCGCACATGAGCATTAATAATGCATATCGATAATAATGTATGGCAATATCCATTGGAGCAAGTCGGTGATCAAGACCGTTTCTTCCAGGGGCACCGCAAGTCTGTTACGTTTCAGATTGAACCCATTTCTACAAAATAGGACTTTCTCGGCTCCTTGAATCGAATTTGTAATTTATTTATGCAATGGAGGAAAAACGCCCCATTTTTCATCTCGAAGGCAAAATGAATCCGTGTTGAGAAAGTTCAGATAATTTATTATTGCACTATTAAGACATTTTTTGCAACCACAAACGATACTTATATTATTGAAAATAAAAATAAAAATTAAACCAATTGATGAGATAAATGGTTTTGATCTTTTTACGAAAAGGCTTTAAAATATTTCACATAAAATTTTCGACATGTTGTGGAAGGAAGATAAATTGAATGGAAATATATCATCATCTACTGATATGGCTATGTGTCTGTATCTATCCACTGAACAGCCGCCAATAGCCCTCGTGTTGTTTTATAGTGCTGCGTTAATACAATCCTCCCTTTCACTCACTATCGAACAAGCTAGATCTCTAACAAGGGTAGGGTACGACTAAGGAAATTCATTTGGGGATGAGACTTTGTGTAATAGTAGTACTCCTATAGGGTGTTCAACCCTCAATGTAATTGCGCCGAATTGCCAGTCAGTTCGAAGAAAATAGCCTTCGAAATTCATATTTAGCTCATATACAAGTTATTTCTCTTTTTCTTCAGCGTCGCCGTGGCGTAGATGGCAGGATAACGGAGTTGTTTACAATAGGTCAGGATTCGATTCGCTCGATCGGCAACTTGTTGTTTTAGTTTCTTTTTCTGCAATTGATTTTATATTTTTTGGAATTAAACAAGTTTATTTTTTTATAAATGGCTCATTTATAATTAAATGATATTCTATGTAATTATAGGAACTATTTTACTTTTTAAAATACAAAACAACTAATAGTTATGAAAATAATACTTATAAATAAAAAGTAAAAATAAAATAAATTAAATAATAATAAGTAAAGATAAATAAATACGAACTCTTGAAAATCCAGAAATAAACTATCAATGGTACGAGAGTTTAAAAAAAAAAGAATTTTAGAAAAGCTGATTATTTTTAATATATCTTTCTCTATGTCCTTCCGAACAGCGTGCGGGCTATCTGGCTGCTGATAAACGTTGCGTTTATTAATGCGCATCATACCTTTACAGAAAAAAATATTGATTTTTAAATTATTTTAGGAAGAAATTTTTCTTTTTCACTAAATTTAAAACGTTATTAACAACACGAATTTATTAATGCCAGACATTTTTGTTGTTGCAAAAAATTTTAAGCAATAGTGTAACAGCCAAAATCCATCATCCTACTGATTTCTCATTTTATTGCAGCATTCTTTGTTCTTATGAAAATAACACCTGCTATTTAAAAACAGCTGCCTTTATCTTGATATAAAACGGTTTGTTAAAAAGTGAAGCAAAATTTTATGGCCATTTAGGTATAAGGAATAATTTAAAAAACACAATTTAGATTTTAATGACAGAAGTAATTGTAGTTACTATATATTATTTTCTTTATATTTTAAAAAGTAAAATATAAAGTAACTATATATAAAATTCACCATTTATTAAAAATTATTCTGTAATAATAACACAGGCCTGCGATGGAAGAAATACAAGGGAATCAATGGCTCAACTTTATGTATTTTTTGGCGCTGATTTCAGAGATAAGAGCGAAAAACTTCGATCATGTTACTTTTACCTGAAAAATTTAATCTTCATTGGATTTTTTTGAGTATTTACCAAAAAATATTTCCGCTTTGAATTTCTGCCTTCCGTAGCTCACCTTTATTCTACAGCGTTGAAATACACAAAATACCACTGTATGACACCTCCAGTTCACATTCTCTCATTACCAATAATTTTACAACAAATTCAAGACTCCGATAACTTATATAAGCTCTATGAAGCCAATTTACCGCAACCCTTGTACCAGGTCTAAATTTAATGATCTGGTTAGAGATCTGAGCTTTTTGAAAGAAGCATCTGAATTGTTGGGGTCCAGATTGTAAGAAAAAAGCTTATTGGAGAAAGGAACCTTTCTTATTGTTTCAGAAATCGAGAAAAAATAATTTGTCAAGTACTGTAGGAAGACGAGAATCTGGTCTATTTTTTAGATGTTTCCGGATTCATGAACACATTTAATATCGATTATGATATAAGTGAAAGATAGTTGTTTATAGATTTATCGTAAGGAGCCTCAAAGCTTACTTCATCACGGAATAATTATGCATCTGTACCAGTTGATGCGTTTAAAGGAACAATATGAAAACCTGATTCTAGTCCTCAGCAAAATAAAATATGCCAACCACGGATGGACCATTTGCAGTGATTTGAAAGTTATCCCCTTGCTTCTTGATCAACAAGACGAATAATCACAGTTCCCATGTTCCATTTGTGAGTGTTGTAGCAGTGATAAGATTCAACATTGACCGGAAAGACAAAATCTTAAACCAGGCTCCAAGAATGTGATTCGGGGTGGCTTAAGCCGAACACTGTATTGTTAACATCTCTACCTATAAAATCAGGTGTAATGAAGCAGTTTGTTAAGAGTATTTTAAAAGATGGTACATATTTCAATAGACATGCATAAAGTTTTCAGGTTTATCCAAAGCAAAGTTGAGAAAAGAGGAATGTGTGTTTGTCCAGATATTGGCAAGCTTATGAAGGATGAAGATTTTGAGACTACCATGACAACAAAGGAAAAAGAAGCTTGGGTTGAAAGGGTCAGAATGAATTTTTTGCACTCACATGTGGACTCTTCCCCGAAAATTAAGGATAATTCGAAAAAGAATAGGGTGAAATGTTTATCAAAATATGAAAGATATGGAGCGCAAATATAGAGGAAGATGGGAATATATAAAACATTCTCTTAGACTATTGTTGGATTTTAACACGAGATTAGTTAAGATTTAATACAAAAAAAGGACGTCAAAAAAAGTTTCAAAGGAAAAAAAGTGCGTATTTAAATTGAAACTTTCTTTTGTTTTACTTTTTTGCAGAGCTTAGGATTTGTTTTGAACTTTCATGTACACAGGCATAATATTTGCTCCTCTTTATGGAATGTTTATTTTATGTATATTACCATCATAAAAGCAAATCGAAATAGTATGTTGGTGATTTTTTTAGGAACTGTACCATATTTGGTCCTAAAAGTTCAAGGGAACTTGTTTTTCTCTCAACCAGAGGTATGAGATCTGGTAGTTCCTGGATCTGGTTTCAATCCATTAAATGAAAAATCAATTTCCATTACAAAGAATTCATAATTACATAGATTTAATTAGATAAAAACTACTGTTGCTAAATAGTACATGCTAAATTGTTAGAGATAAGAAATAAAAATAAAATTAGGTATAATGCTATAATCTTTTGAATAGGGGATTTTAGCAAAAACATTGATAGCGAGTTCACAAAAAGTTCTGACATTATGGGAAAAAATAGAGGTCATTTTCCAATTCAGCACACCAAATAATTGGCCGCTGCACGTTACATCCGTCGAAACTCAAACGTCCTCCCATTGGGGTGCCAGCTCAGATGTCATCCTTGTCACTTGGCCATGGTTCAATACGAGGTCCATCGCCAATAGCCTTCGTGCTACTTTACACAGATTGGACATTAATATAACTCTCACTCACCCTAGTAGGTGCGATTTTTCCTTATTTTGGCGCGCCTTTGGTGAGGACGTAACATATCCTTTTTTTTTTTTAAATCCACTATTTCCAATTTACATTAAAAAATGAGTGATGGGAATTCAAACTGTTAAACCATATTGGTGTTGCAACTTCGGAAACATTTTAGTGACGTCACTGATATTGAAAAAGACGTGAAAAAGGCCTTTTTTTAAAAACAACTCAAGAAGTTTTTAACACATTCACTGCCAGCTGCGAGAAGCCTCGCAGTTTGTGCTCAAAACTTAGATTAATTATATATCTCCATTTGAGTTATGAATTATTAGAAAATATGAATAAAAGATTTGTGATAACGGTTGGTTCCCTCTAACATCCGAACCCTCTTGTCTTTCTGTAAACCCGGCTAGATGTGTGGGAGAAACAGAAACATCCACAGACATGTTTTCAATCTAATTAATTTATTAATGCTTATTATCAATCAGACACAATACAATTCTAATTAAGGTAAATAATATATAGTAGAGTGCGGAGGTGAGATTCTATAACACGGGGATACTACTACAGACCCTCAACTGAATCTAAGGCAACTTAAATACGCTCAAATATAACTACGTCGCACACTAATAAATTAGCTTCTACTTAATCAAACGCACAGTACCTGAACTTTTTATGCATCGGATCCTACACTGGAAACTTGCAGATGCTCTCTTCGACTTGTTCAATGTCGTAGGCCCCACGCTCTGTAATCTTTAACTAATTCCACTCCTTTTCAATCTTCCAACTAATTCTCAAACTTTATGTTAACTCCTACTTGCACACATCCAACGTATCAACTTCAGCGTGTCAACAACAATGTGTCAACAACTCACTGCCAACTCACTAAAACAGAATTTATATAATACACCTCATTTACATAATCACGTTTCCCTACTCGATGAAGGTTGGTTGTATTAAATATTTTCCTTGAAGAGACCAGAAAGGATTAGTGGAACCACGTATAGATACGTCACAGATTTATATAGTGCAAAAAACATATCAATTTTATTAATAAAATGTGAAAAAACTTATACTATTAGATTGTAATATACTAATTATATATATAAGAATATATTCCAAAGTTTTTTTAAAAAATATATTTTATTGTTGTTTTTGTGTATGATGAGTTTTAAAGCAAGGATCAATGCAAAATGCTGGGTTGTTGGGACACGCTAGACAAAAAAATACCTAAACTCTTTAATTTTTTTTTTTTACTTTGTAGGCATCTTTCTTTTTTCATGTGGGAGGAAAATGTTCCAAGTAACAAAAATCAGTTATACTTGTATTATAGATGCTGCTTTATCTTGCATTGCTGTTGTCGCCATAAAATAAATGTATTATAACCGATTCACTAAATTGACGTATTCTCATCTTTTTATTTGCTCGATTTCTTTGGTTATATCACCTGTATGCACTCTGCAGGAAGATTTCGAGAAGTAGGATAGAGCAATTTTCTTGTATCAACAGATGATTTTCCCGTTGCCTGCTAATTATTTCTTATCAGTTCATTTTTATTATTTTACGACTCTGTAATTACCATCGCCTTATAGGTTTTTCCCAGTGAAGATTATTGCACATTTGTATGGCAAATCTGACATAAAATTATATATCGGACTGTCGCCAGATGGAATTAGGTGATGAGCTTCTAAAATCAAATAAAACAAAAAAGAAAATTTTTCCATATGAAGATTTGGGGGGGGGGGACCATTACGAGATAACTCGTCAGTGTCAATCAGAACAGGAATCATATTCAGTGACACCAACGAGTTATCTCGTAATTTTTTTTCAAGTAAAAATTACTGTAAATGCTACTGTACAATATTATATCAGTAGCATCATATTATTGAGTAGCATCATATTATTTGTTATTTCCAAGCCACCTCCACAACTGTCTTCGCATGCCTAGAAGCGCTCTCGATGTTTTGGCAGCCTGACGTGGTTAGACACTCGAGAGTAGGACGCCAAATTGTACAAAAATGACGAATGACGAATCTAGCAACGAACTACTAACAATTGTTTGAAGACGAGCTGGAGCATTGAGAAGACGATTTACCCTTTCTTTGAAATGAGGAACTGACCTGTAAATTTTTTGTGAATAGTTATGAACAATTAAACAAAATTAATTAAAGACGGATTATTTTACTGTCGACAAGCCATCATCACTGACCAGCCCTCCCCCCCCCCATTATTATATTTTGTAAAGTGTCATGTTTTCTTTAAAACAAAACCTTTGCAAGGCAATTTACCTGACAGTCAATGTGTTGCAGTACAAAAACCATAAATAACCTGTGATTTGAATTGTAACGTGTTTATGACATTCATTAAGAAAACATAAATTTGTTACTTTCCTTATAAATCATAATCATATAAATATTTTTAAAATATTACGGAAGAAAATTCGTATTTCACCATCGCTATAAGACAACAGTTTTAAAAACTGCAGATTTTTTTTAAAACTTTATTTTAATTGAAGTTATGACTACATTTTTACTTTTTCGTGTCCTTGCTTCACTTTATTTCATCTTAATTATTCCATTCCGCTTCTCACTGCCCTCTTATATCATTCTGTTCTTTGATTCTTGTCTCAGATTATTCGTTTTGCACAGAACTCACAAAAAACATTACAAATATCTGTCGCATGTATCACTTATATTTTTTGACTAATTCGAAATTCGTGACACCACGTTCCATTTCTATCATTTTCATCTTCAACCCGTTTTGTGCACCGATTGCAATTCAAGTTGTGGTTTTTTTAAAACGTAATTTTTTTAAGAAAATAGAATTTTTTCTGAAATCTAATTATGTGTCACATTAAATATAAATTCAAAATTAGAAGTACATATGTACTATAAGTTACCCTCTCGCTTTGCTGAGTATTTCATGATGTTGTATGAATATAGACTGTTCAGATAAATTACTGATATCCAAGACCTAGCATTGAACGATTGATTGTATTAAAAAACATACTCTCATCTTTTGATTTAAAAAAAAGACAGGTCTTCTAAATAATAATTTATAAAATTGCAGAAGACTTATCTTTTACGCTCTTGTAACCCTTTCCCTCAAAGTGGTTTTTATCTAAACTCATTTTTAGTGGGTCTCTAAACAACAAAATAAACATATTTGCCAAATTTCAAATCTAGTTAACAAGATGCACAATCATTTTTTTTAAAAAAAAACTATAATTAAGCTTAGAAGAAAACGACAAAGCCCCCCACACCATCCTTTAATTGCACATTTTTTGGGGCGAGGGAAGCGAGATAAAAAGCACAAATATTGCTACAGAAAATAATAGAAATAAAATCGTGATAGTTGTCATATGTTGACATTTTGGGCTTGAGGTTAACAGAGGGGTGACCAAACTTTTTGAAAATAATGCTACTGATAAAAAGAAAATTATGCGTTAACTTTTTCAATAAACAAAAGAAGAATATGAAAAAGTGAAAAAAATATTACTTATAGATTTATTACGGGATTTTCACGCAAGCCAATTTTTTAATGCATAAATGTGTAATGTAAACGAAACTTAAAAATAATATAAATCAGACAAAAGTAAAAACTTATAGGTTTTATTATTATACTTTTTATAGACTCAATCAGTTAGGTTAGATATAAAAGAATAAATAAGTAACCTCAATCATTTAATTTTACCTAATTATTCAACACTCAGTACCTATTGTGGCTTTACAATTTCTACTCTTTTTTTTTTACCAAGTCATCTACATCAAAGCTCCTCAAAGTTTTTTACCACCGTTGAACGTTGATTGTTTATATTTTAGATCATTTTGATTTAATAATTTTAATTTAGTTGTATTTAAATATGCTTTCAGAATAAAATACAGTTACACCAAAAAATGAATATAAAGTGATTTCCGTGGTAAGTTGCAAAAACGCGTGAGAAATATTCCACAATAAATAAAATGGAAATAATGTAATGTTCCTTGGGCAAAGCAGTACCATTTGATTCATGGCCTGGCACCATTCCGAGGCCCGAGGGGTGGAGACCACTGATCTACTTCAGGATTAGTTCTTGAAAATGCTCACAAAATTATGTTAGTGCACCTCAGCTAGTTTTGATCGATATATATTTCATTATGTTTAATAGAAAACATTTATTCACAAAAATATTGTGAATCAAATTCTGAGGGGTTTTTTTTTTGTTTGAGACAACCCCATTTCAATAAAATTGTAGGAAAAAAAATGATTAGTTATTTTTTTCTTTTCAAATTTTTTAATTTTTCCAGTAAGTCTTCATGCGCCGCTTTTATAATACCATCTTGCCACACTGTGTGTTGGCTACTCCTGGTCGAACATCTTGGAGTATCACTCAATTTTAAATACATTTTGAGACAAAAAAAATTAGACAATTGATTATTAATTCGTATGATTACACATAAAGCATATCTCTTCGCCATACTGCACTTTTGATGTTATTGAATACGACATTTTTAAATCTTTGATTCATATTTTATTAAGGTTACTCGCTAAAGCAATATGAGGGACCTCTGAAGACGCGAACTTCGTAATCTTAAACCAAGGGCAAGAGAAGAGGACATTACGTTACTCATTCACACCAGGCCAACATGAGGTCTTTCAACAGATTTAGCGTGCATTAACCCTGCTACGCAATGAGGAATACGGCCTCGGACTTATAACTTGGGCGACACAACGCCAGCTATGAGTTCGCAACCATATCTCGTCTACAATAGCCATATTTCTCACTCGAACAGCTCGCGCCCCACAGTTTACAAACTTTGGGGACGCGCTCCCCTAAAGGGACGTGATAAACCTACGTGGGGAAGGGCGAGATTATCGAAAAGTCGAAAAAAAGATTCGCAATAATTCTCAGTTTATTGAAAGGAAGCAAAACCAAATACATTCTGACATAATAAAAAATAAAATACACATTGATGTAATATACTTATAAATGTATCAGTACTGCACAAAGTATTTGATTACTATTGCATCAATACTAAATTAAAAACAAGATTTAATAATTACTAGTGAATCCCATGGGCTTTTGTCATATACAAAATTTAATACTTATGTTGATAATTTTATGGTTTATAATTAACATTTTCATGGTTTATAATTATTATTGTAACCTTAGCGCCTTCATTAGTATTGCATTCAATGCGTTGTTATTGCATGAGGGAAGCGTGATGAAAGTTATGACTGAAAATTGCGTCACAAGTGTTGAAATTTTGAGAAGAACTAGTTTAAAGTAAATATTTTAATATTATAGCATAGAAGACAACATAGATGTATGAATATGTGGTTGCCAAAATATTTTTACGTTAGAAAAAAAATAATTCAATAATTAATCTGTGATACTACAGAATAAACAGCTTTCAATGTAATACTAATGTCAAAGTATAATACATTTAGATCTTTTGTAGACGATTTTTAAAAAACACGACCCGAGAAAAGGTGCTTTTTTATATCCAGCTTATTTAATCTGCCAAAAATAAAGCTCACGGATTGTTAAATTCACTAGTTTGTTTATCCAGAGTTGAATCTCATAAGACCCATCTAGGTCAGGAAGAAATAACTCATCAATTCTTTAATACTGCAATGTTTTCCGATCAACATTGCCTTAATTCGCAAAGAATGAACAAAATGACCAATGTTTAACTGTTAACATCCTACATTAACCTTTTTTGTTAGGAAAAGAACAAAAGAGCTAAAATTATTCCTTTCCAAAGGAAAAATCCAAATTATTCCTTTGTCCTATGTACAGGAAAGTATAAATCCAACCCTAAGTTTGTAATAGCTCTTAGTAGTGGATCAGGTCTCACACAGATACCGTTGGATCTGTAGTATGGACTGATATGAAAAAAGTTTTAAAATACGCGCGTTTTGTTCACTGCTTGCTTGAGAGTAGTTTAATGAATGGAATTTTTACGAAATATGTAACATTACTTCATTTTTAATTGGAGCATCCTAGCAATGATCCTTGAAAGATGCACTGCTATCTTCAAATCAATTTACTCAGTATTTTTTCCTGATTCCTTCTTGCTGTTATATAGAAATTGCTAACCGTTACCATCTCACTCCGCTAGGTATTTCATGATGTTGTATGAATATTTGTTTACATATATATAAATTCAAATTTCAAGTCTGTAGGTATAACGTTTCAAAAACGAGAACTTCCCCCGTAACGCCCTTTAAAAGTCGCTTTCCGCGAAACCATTTGAAGGATATTCGATCTCGATACCTTTCGTTCCGTAAGCACGTAACATACTACTGAACTAAAATGATCACTTCAGTTCGGAAGCTGTTACTGGATTATATAGATACCACCGCCACACACTCTCCTATCAGTGAGTAGGTTGGTGAACGTACGATATCGTTGTTATAACGAGCGTCTTACGGCTTGCTTGCATCAATTGTGTCTGATGGCTTGCTTGTTGCGTCAAGTGTGTCTGACGGTTTTGGTTGTTCTTGCGGCAGATAGACGGTCCCACGACAGATCGCGATTTTTTCTGAGTTCAGCATCATGGTCACCAATGAAGGAGATTCGATCTCAGTACCTTCTGATTTGTAAGCATGTATCCTACCACTGGGCCAAGAAAGATCACTTCACACCGGAAGTTGTTACTGACTTATATAGCATATACCATAACACATTCCTAGTGGATATCCACTAAAAAAAGCAGCTTACTTAACAAATTTCAAATCTGCAGGTCTAATAGTTCAAAATCTGAAATTTTTATCTATAACCCTCTTTTCACTCTTCTCAACTCCTTGAGAGTAGAATAACGCAAAACCCTGTTCTTAGCGGATCTAAATCTAACAAAAGAAACATGTTTAAACACGAAATAAAACAGTGGTCCCGACAAGCTACAATGCATTTTCTCATGCATTTTTTTTCTCTTAACACCAAACGAAAATCGCTTAACACGAAAAAAGATTTCCCTTCAAAAAATGAACAAATTGCTGAAAACACCAGCAGCGTAGCCGAGATTTAATAAGGGTGTGAAATGAAAGAGGTGGTATCACAGGTCTCGCAGGAGGCTTACTTGGTTCTTACATACCCTCGGAATAGTCTGTGACACGAGCCAATTTTGTTTATCCCAATTACTTTTACACCCTCTACCCCTACAAACGCCATACAAAAACATCCAATCTCTTAACAGTTGCCTTCGGAGTTTGGAGGGGAGTGAGTGAATGAGTGAAAGAGCAGATTCACACTGTTCTTCTACACGAGGGCTTTTGGCTATGTACCTCGTAATTGTGAACCATGGTCAAGTGAAGGGGACGACAACTGAGCAGCCACCCCCCTCCTAACTACCACACCAGAGGGAGGACGTTTGAACTCTTGACAGATTAACATGCATCGCTCCCCTTCACGGCGGGTCTTCAGTGGTACAGGGCTCGAACTCATGACAAGCCAGCCACGAGTCCATTACCTTGATTACCAGGCTGCTGCGGTCACTTTCGGTGAGGAGTTCATCGCATTGTGAGTAACAATAAGTAAATTTATATAGTTTAGGGTTTTTTTTTTTCTTTTTTAGAATAATATTTTTACGAGCACACACACATTGGCAAACTTCTCAGGAGGAAAGCAAACTGCTATTTCACTTAAAATGAAGATAAAACCTTTTAAGGCTGTTGATCGAAAACAGAGAAAGTAAACGGAAATATGTTAAAGATTTTGATATCGCTAAATTTTGTATTAAATGTCATTAAGATTTTGTGACTGTTTTTGCTTCATTAATTTTTATTAAATAGATGCAAATATACATATCCAAGTAAATAAAATGTACTTTAAAAAACTTAATTTTGTTGTATATATATGATTTTTTGCAATGTCCTTTAACATGAAAAAATATTTCAGGCTTCTCATTTCCGTGTTAAATGATTTTCACTGTAAATAGATTAATAATTTTAGAGCCTTCATTTATCGCTTGGCAAAAATAAAAAACACTGACAGTTAGTGTGTAATCTTCAGGAATTCTCTCTCCCATCTTCCCTCTTCTATCGCTGCCGTTCTGTATTTAAAGTAATGCTTAGGTCACGGTTCCTTCAGAAGGCGAGATTTTCAAATCAAACGTTATAAATCAGCCTTAGTGAGTGAGAGTTATTTTAACGTCACCTTATAAAGCTGCACGAGGGCTATTGGAGACGAACCTCGTCGTTTTGAACTATGGTCAAGTATCCTATCTTCCCTCTCTTAATTCCAAACCAACGGGAGGACATTGAGACTCTGCCGATTTAACGTGCATCGATCCCTCTACACGGCGGGTCTTCAGTCGCTCCAGGACTTGTCCCCCGTGACATCCCGCCCAAGAGTCCGTGACCTTGATCACTAGGCTACCACGGCGACACAAATCATTCTTGAAGATTAGTTAAAGAAAAAGCCTGTGAGAGTCAGCTGCATCATTCTTTAAAAAGCACTAAGTTAGAATCTTAATAGAGCAGCCATAACATGCCCATGTTATGTTTTACCATCCAGTCTGCTCATTTTTTAAGAGTCATTAGGTTGTAGCTTTTTCAGTCAGGAGAAATACCAGCTAACAGTTAAATTAGAAATTAGAGATTAAAAAATTTCCTTCCTTCTTTATTGACAGTTTCATCCCAGTGAGTGAGTGTTTATTAACGTTGTCGTGGCCCGAAGGTAGCGGGTGTAAAAGGGTTCGGAGAAGAAGCTGACATGATCTTAAAAGTATCTACTTTTATTCTATCTTTAAGATTAAGAAAACAAATAACCTTACAGCTTAACTATGGAAACAATCTGAAATCCTAACACTTAATCTGATACATAAGATTACTAAAAATCACTTAACTTCAGTCCTTGGGTCGATCCTTCTCGAACCCCGAAACCTCGTTCAGCTCCAAAGTTATTTACTTCCGCAACTCTTGGTTTATTCTACGGGGAATATTAATCTTAGGACACGTGACCTCCCAATCGCAGTTCACCTATTTTATGATTAGATTTCACGATTAACCGCACATACCCAAAGTCAGGATTTAAAAAGTAGTTACATTTACATAAAATCAAGACATTTCCAAGAAAAGTGGTTTTTAAATTAAAATCACAGTTAAAGAATAGTTTTCCCAAGAGGATTAGTAGAAGAACCCGAATAGTACCCGTTACAGCGTCTCACTATAAAGCAACACCAAAGCTGTTGGTGGAGGGCCTCGTCATTTTGAACCTCGGTCATGACACCTGAGCTGACACGCCCCTCTTCGAGCTACCACAAAACGCCAAAGAGAGAAAGGACTTTAAGCCTTAACAGGTTTTATGTGCCTAAACTCCTTGACACGATGGGTGCTCCTTGGTACTGGGACCCAAACTTATGACACGCCATTCAAATCATTACCATAGAATACGAGTAAAAATGTCGAATGTTAAAAAGGATCCTAAAGGGTAAATTACCTAAAGGCGGTAATTTCTTTGGAAACGAAAATAAAAATATTGGACAATTTTGGGAGGGGTGGAAGTTCAAAATCTGTTGGCTTGAACAAAGCAATTATCAGAATTACTAAGAGAAAGGAAAATTATATGCGAAATGGCACTTTAAGAGGACGTGTCACCTTTTGAACAATTTTTTTTTTATTTATGTACTTAAAATTTATAATTTAGCATTTTATATAATGTTTCTATTCCATAAAAGGATACGAGATGAAAATTTGAAAATATTATTCACATAATTTTAACAATTTAAATTTTTTGAAGGAAATTTGGAAAATTTTAAAATTAATTATTTATTTATTGACCCAGAATTTTTTGTTATATTCTTAAGAATGTTTTAAACACCTTTAGAGGACTCTCAGTTTTACAATAAATTAATTAGTTTTGGGGGGGGGAGTTGATACATATGCTAAAATTCAACAAAAAAGCCAAAATCTCCTACATTTTATTTATTTTTTTAACACGCACAAATTTCACTTGCATGTAACGGAATCTTGAAACTCTATTTTTACCCACTTTAAATGTCAGATTGATTCGAAATTTTGAACACTTGTCAAGGACCGATGACAATACAATAATTTAATAATTTTGTTCCATTGTCCTTTTCAGGATCGTCAGGAATAAGGATAATCAGATTTGGCGACAATTCCAAATTCCACTTTCAGATTTGGTGACTTATTGCATTTTCCATTATAAAATTTGGCGACTAATTCCATATACCATTTTCAGATTTGGCAACTATTTTCATACATAATTTAAAGATTTGGTGAATAATTTCAGATTTAGCGTCTAAAAGAATAAGGTGTAACCCTAAAGAGAGTGTTTTGAATTTAAAGCTAATTATATGCAAGTATAAAATACACTTGCGGTTAACAGAAATAAAACAAACAAAAAAGTGTTCTGTATCTGAGAAAGTGGAGGGTGGGTGTGTGTTAGCAATTTCTTTCCATAATATAAACATTTTTCTGAAAATAAAAATAAAAAAAACGGCTCGTGCATGTGAAAAAAAAAATAATTTACGTTCCAACTGCTATATATTTTTATTTTTATAAAGCAATACGTTTAGAAGTGATGATACGAATTAACATTATAGAAATACGTTTAAAAGGTGAAAAAAGGAATGATACTTAATATTACCATGTTTTTATTAACTCGCTTTTTTTAATGTCTGTCCGGGAGGAATTTTGTAGTTGATTTTAAACTGTGTGACTTTCCGATGCGATAGAAACTTGAAATTTGGGCCATAGCTCAGAAATGAATAACAATGCATGAAAATGTGAAAAAAGAAAGAATAAAACGAAAAGGAGGAATTTTATAATTTTTAGTCCGTTATAAAAACATGGTACATTAAAACAATTTTATTCGAACTTTTTCTTCTTAACACACTTTTATTTGTTTGACCTGTTCTATAGAAACGGAATCTATTATAACGAACGATACGAGACTCATCTGAACGGGGAGAATAAATACACTTCAGACCCGTTAATTAATATCCATTGAAGAGCAAGACTAATTCCACAGCCACGTAATTCCAGCTTCAAAGATCAAACTCAAGTATAAATTCAACAATGAATAAATGATAGTTTAAATAACTAAAAAACACGTTTTTATTGTAGTTCGAACTAAGAAATGAAAAATAAATTATAGTTTGAAAAAAAAAACTAAAAAACACGCATTTATACTGAATTGAATAAAAAAGTAAAAAAATAATTCTTAATATAAGAATAAAATGACTAACGAGAAAATTAATGTCATTGGGGTAAGAGCGTGGAGTGTTCTATAATAGAATTCCATGAAGCATACCCAGGGGTTCCACGAATCACATTTAAAAATTGAGAAGAAAATTATGAATATATACAAAGCAGATATACAAGTATCTAAAGGTCATCCCAATCATAAAAGCTCTGAATTTTCTTTTTTTTAATTTTATTTATACATAATGTATAAAACATTTTTGCATATATATAATATATATATATATTTTGAATTTTTATTATATTATTCTAAAAGTTTTTAAAGAATTTTATTTTAACTACCTGCTGGATTGTGAATATTTTGCTGTTTACTTTTCCGGGTCCCATGAAGTAATATTCTACTCGTTAGTATGGAAATTTGTAAAAACTAATTAGTTTTCTAATATGAAGTGCACTTTTTTTTCATTTCCTGGGGGGGGGGGAATTCCTGTAATTAAGAAGAGGGATCAATGTATCGACAAATCAACTTTAAGATCAAAATTTAAGCAACACCAAAGCTTAAGGTTGCAAATTCATGCTGAATACACGGGATTTCTCCACAGCTATAAATATTAATGCCATTTGTATTCAAGTGAAAAATATTTATCAATTGGAATGGTTACCAAAACAAAATATGAAAGCAAGTTAAACGCAGAATATGAAATGCGACTGCAAATAATTTCAATAGACCAAGACTTCGACAATATGAGTAAAAATATTCAAGCATATAGCCCAGTTACTAATTATAATACATGGGTATTTGGCACTTGGATCACAAATTAAAATGATTATTGTATGCAAGTAAATTATATTAAAATTGCATTAAAGGATTTTAGTTAAAATACAATGCATTTTAAACTGTCTTTACATAAAGTACTTATAACACGTTGATCTGTTTATAATATATATTTTTCTAAATGTAAAATGGGGTCCCACGAAAACATCCTACAGCTCTAAAGGTTTTCGTTAGTCGAAGAAGTTTGAATTTACTATTCTACACAATTCAAAAAAACAGACGAAATGACGTAATTGGCCTTTTCAAATCATCCATTTTCCCTTTGGTTTCAATACCCATACGTAAATTTTAACACCAATTTCCCAATGTTACAGATTTGAATGTTACAGTTCTTTTTTATCGCGCGTCTGCTCTTGCGTAAATTCCGAACGAACTTTTGCATTCCCACCTTTCACACAAATTGCCCTTTCTTCCGTGAAAAAGCGAAAACCTTCGTCGGAAGACAAGCTCAGAGCCGTGCGCTCCCTATTCGCAGCCTTATTAACCCACTGACCGGTAAGGCGAGGCAACGGGAATGTCAATGAAGGACTTAAGGTGACAGATTCCTTATTTATTGTCGCATCCTCCAAAGTGTCGCAACGACTGACGGGTCACACCCTTGGCAACACCACGCGCAGGTATATATATATTCGAGAGAGAAGCAGACGATATCCATCAGTTTGTCTTTGCTCCTATTCCCAGTCAGCCAAACCACTCTCCTCTCTCTCTCTACAATGAAGGTCTTGGTAAGTCCATACTGTTCTCTTGTGAGGAGTTTCGTTTGAAGAAAGATCTTAGCAGAAGCGTTGCCAGTTTAGTTTTGAAAATCTTTCCTAACTTAAACATTTAGATTTAGATGCATCCAAAGTATGATTTTGGCCAAAACTTAACTTAAGAAACCTACCATGTGTGATTGAAGTTATAACTGAAGGGGTACAAGATGTAAGCACTTGTAGCTTTTAGTTGATTTGAATGTAGTTCAAACTAACTCCTTTCTTGCTTGTTTAGAAATGTTGATGCAGCCATTACACATTATACTCCTTATATAAATCTTAGTAGAGCCTCTGATTCTGATACAAAATTTTCAGAATCGTAGCTGCAAAAACGAAGTTTTAGCTACCTAGAGCGAACTTTAGCCAACTTTCTAAAAAACCAACAATTCAATAAAGCTTCTAACTATAAGTTTGACCGTGGTAGCCTAGTGGTTATTGCCACGAACTCGGGATCGAAGTTGCCCGGTTTCGAGTCTTGGTGCCACTGAAGACTTGCTGTGTAGAAGAGCCCGATGCATTTGAAATTTGTCGGGTCTCAATGTCCTCCTTATGTGGTGTAGTCACTTGGAAAGCGGGATGCAGCTCAAGTGTTTTCCTCGCCATTTCACCGTGGTTCAAAGTTATGCGGTCCGCTTCCAATAGCCCTCGTGTTGCTTTATAACACGACATTAATATAACTCTTAAGACATGTTAATGCAACCACTAGACCTTATAAAATTTTGTTAATCGCTCCGGTTCCTGATTCTGATACGAAAATTTTAAAATCCCAACTCCATAAACGAAGTAATGGCTAGCTTAGGAATTAATTTAAAGAAAACAAGGAACAAAATCCATCTCTTACCATTATTTTTAAAGATTTACGTGCGGAAGAGCATTTATTTCTTCTCTCTAATTAAAAAAAAACAATTTGATTAAGCTTCTAAATATAAGTTTCTAAAAAGTTCTAAAACTTAACTGGTGGACTTTTACCATACAATCCTGTGCTTTACTTATCGTGAAATGTTAAATTTTGTGATATTATACCAGGTATCAGAAGAGTATGCCTATACTCTTAAAATTAATTACAAATAAATAAAAAGATATTCTATTACTGTGTTTTATGTTCGTTAAAGAAAACAGTAAAAAAAAATCTTTGGCAAGTTTTATTATTGCACGATTTCATTGTACACACTAATAGCTATGCGCAAAGTATCGCTTTTATACCAGATTTCTGGCCACGTTTTATGAAGCAATGCAGAATCAACATCCCAACTGACCACTGTAATTTGACTTTTCAATTCATCAGTGCCACGAATTAGAGATTGGTATACAATTATTTTCATTTATCGCTATAAGAAAAAGTCCAAATGTGTTTTTTCTAGAGATCTAGGTGTCCATGGTATCGGACTTTCTTTTTCCCTCCATCCCCGCCCGGAGAACTTTTAATCATTCCTAAACTCAAGTGTGGTGGTGCCTCATTCACTCTGTACGTGTGTTGCACATCTAAATTTAATAAATCTTCCACAACTTGCTTTTATTCTAGTGGTGAAGTCCCTTATAAACGAGAATGCTGCAACACGTTCATATTACACCATCTAGTTTACATTTTATTGAACAGAAAATTTTTTATCTTTTCTTTATGGAACGTAAAGTTAATGTTTGTTTACTTTTTATTCATTTTTGAAACTGTTGCTATACTCTTTTCGGACATTATTCCAATTATTCATATATTTTTTATGTAATTGGCTGTAGTTCAACATCAAAATAAAATTATCCCTCTGGTTTTTTATCTCAGATTGCCATCATCTTTGTCTGCGCCCTGGCCATGTCCAGCGGAGCTTATCTGCCCACTACATACGGATATCCTTACGGTGGCTACGGATATCCTTACGCCTTGGCAACTGCTCCTGCCCTCTCATACGCCGCTGTTCCTGCCGCCCTTCCAGTCGCCATTGCAGCCCCCGCTGCTCCCATTGCCGCCCCTGCAGCTGCCGGATATGTACGTTACGAGACCCCCAACTTTGCCTACTCTTACGCCCACCCCGTCGGTTACCTCAAGAAATAGGAGACCTACTTAGAGTATGTATCATCCTTTCTTGTTCTTTATGTTAAACTGATTTTTTTTAACTAACCTCGTAACGTGTACGCGATCGAGTTAATTCGATCGCACTAAACTGGCCAAACTGTGCACAAAACGACATAATTCGTGTGGAGTCGTATTTTATGTTGCTGTAAATTTCCCACTCGAATATACGAGATCATCGTCTGCACTCGTGAGACTGAAAGCGATCCATCGTCGCGATTTCGTAAATTTAGATAACATTTATAGTAAAGTTATATAAATATTTTTTAAAAGTATTCTTTCTTATGCTATATATCAGTATTTGGAGAGTGTATGTTTTGTATTAACAAAATTGAAATGAAAAAACTTAGATTTCAGAAATAAATTATAATAGAAAGACTTATACAAAGTTATCATATCGATAGAAATGTAAAAAAATTGGGTAGACCAAAATACTAAGGAATTTTACGAGTGACGGAACGTCATATTTTCTCAGTTTTGTTCCATCAACTTCAAAAAGACTCCCCCACAAGGTACTGCTCTGTGTGTTGAGCTAAAAGTAGAGCAAAGGAAAAATTCGTTGCATGTGTAATAATTGCAATTTTGGGCTATATACTATAAAAAAAATTATCGGTTTTTTTTTCCTTCAAAAAATTAGTGTTTGTTGAGTATTAAACTAGTGATTACAGTTTTGGGGTATTACATTAATTTCTCCATCTACGATACTATTCTAAAAGCCACTATCTTAAACGATATTTTTGGCGTGGTTATAGACATTTTAAAAACAGATCACCTTTATAATGTGGCTTAAGAAACATTATCAACTTTCTTTTTAAAAAAAATAATAATTTATGAATGTTTACAAACAAAGTAAAGATTATAGGCGCTTGTAGATTTTTTTTTTTTTTTTTTTTTTTTTTGTAATTTTCTTGTAATATTTTCTGTGAGCGCGAATCTTAATTTAACGGTCACTTTCATTTATACTTATTTTATTAAATGTTGCTTGATCTTTATATTAAGTTACTAATTTGTAATGTTATTTAAATCGTAATAATTCAAACAAGTTTTAAAAAATTGTGATGCGTTTTAAATGTATTTGTAATTAAATTTTCGATATCTTAATTGTGTGCTCAGAAAATTATCAAAATGATAAATAACTATAAACCATAAAAATATTTTTAAATAACTTTATCAAAATGATGAGGAAATTATTTCTATATTATTTTCATTATTTCTTAAGACCAATGTACCTTTTTGATTAGTTTCTTGTTGAATATGTGTCTAATTAGTTTTCAGGGAGTAATTTCATTTCACAAATAAAAAATAAATATTTATATTCTTCATATAAAGGTGAAACTTGAAAACAAGGTTGTAATTTTCATGTTCTCAAAGAAATATAAACTCCGTATAAATACACGAAATATTAAAGAACAAATGATATTTCATTTAACAGACAAAAAAAAAGTTTTTTAGATAAAATATTATTGATGAAATAAGACTAAAAATCTTTATAGATTTGTACTTTTCAATTACAGTTATAAAAACTTTTAATTGTTTCACAACTTTATTTAGAATAATCAAATAAACTAAAGTAACTCGAATAGAAAAAGCCCGCGAAATCACGCAGATGTTTCCAAAATTGAAAGCATAAAAAATTGAATAAAGAGTTTTTTTCACTTCGAAAATTCTGAGCATTTATCGTTTGCTCATTTAATCCATTATAGTGTTCTTAATATAATTATCACTTTAATTTTATCACGAAATAAATTAATAACCTCAATATAACTGATTCATTCTTTTAATCTTATTCTGTTATAGTCCTCATACGAGTTGTTTCGAAGTTTGATGTTAATAAAAACAATCAATCTTTTTTATGACTATCTCTAAATTGAAGCATACGTCTTGCCATATACCGTACACCATTCTACGATCAGTACTTAGTAAGCGTAATTTCCATTTTCAGTGTAATATTTAGAATGAAATAACCTATACATTTTTCACAACTTTTTATCCGGTTTCTATACTTCAAAGCAAACTAGTCTTATTTGCTTTAATTTACTAATTTTTTTTTCTTTTTCAGATTATGTAAAAGTTAAAACATCAAGAATATAAACAAGCAATAGCCCACCCAGATATTAACTGATTTTAACTGTATCTCACAAGAACTTTACCCCAACTCTACATTTGTTTACTTTTTTTAAAAATAATTTTCTCCAGGAAAATATTTGATTTGCAAAACAAGAATAATTTTCTTTTGAAATGTATTTTGTTAACTTATTTCTATTGTTATGTTTGTTATTTAGTTTTTCTGTTTAAATTTTTGTATTTTATGTTCTTCAATAGTTAATAAAATACACATCCACACAGTTAATGGTGTTTCATTCATTTTTTAATTCTCTCACCCTTTCTGCATATAGATCTTTTTACATTATTTTATTTAAAAAAATAAGAATTAAAAATTTTTTACAGAATATTAATTTTTAATACACGTTTAATTACGAATAAAAACTGTAAGCCTAAAAGAATAATTGTATAATTGATTAATTTAAAAAGATCACAAGGTATCAATTTCAGAAAATTTCGTTTTAGGTGAAAACAATTCATTATAATATCAACAACATATAGTTACAACACTAAGTAAAAAGAACATATTCTAAATATTAATTCGTATTTCTATAATAAGACATATTTTTCTATCATTTTTAACTGCAATTGCACAAAAAGGAATTCGACATTTTAAAAATATTTATATTAAAATTTATCCCAAAGTTTGTTTCCCAATATTGAGGATCTTAAAAATTTTAACGTTTTTCCATTCAGATAACATTTGTTAAGACTAAGAAATCTGGAGTTAATTTTAAATTTTTGAAATGTTTCACTTGTTGAACATGTGTTCAGTAGAAAGGTTTCAAAATAGATTAACTTGATTAAAATAAAATTAATTAAAATATATTTTTAATTTTTAAAAAAAAATCTTAAAGTAGATGAAAGTTTCGCCAGATTTTCATATTTGATTGTTGAAAATTAGATTACCTTTTAACAAAATTTTAAAAAATTATAAAAAAGTTGTTTTTTTAAGCATTTAAGCCCGAACTAATTTTTTAGTGTAAAATAAAATTAACTAAATGAATTAACTATATTATTCAAAAAAAATTAGATAAAATAATTGTTAAAATTTTACTATACATTAAAGATTTAAAAGAAGAAAAAGTTCATTCAAATGCAATGTGTTTTTTTTTTCATAGGTGGTAATTTTTATGCAAAGTTGAATATATTTTACATATGTTAATATATTTTTGACGATTTATATTGACACTGATTTCAAAACTTTGATATGTGCAACAAAAAAAAGGAATTCGGCCCTTAATAAGTATGTATATATTTATTAAAATATACTTATTTGCTTATAATATACAATTATAATTTTAAAAGACAGTTCCGGAAAATATCCGATATAGTGTCTAGTAATCGCTTTAATATAAATTACCATCTGATATCTGATACATTAGACGTGTTGGTACCAGTTGGCGAGAATTCTTTGAATTAGTTTTGCTCCGAGCCAACTGTAGTAACCTTTGCATTCAGTTCGAAAAGTATAGCGATCCCATATGGTTGTGATCCGTTTCGCCTATTAAAATTTGTTAGACTATACCTTCCATTAATTATAAAATCGGCAACAAGACGCAAATTAATTATCTTATATTAAATTACCTATATTTCGCATGGTATAAAACTATTAATTGATACAATTAGTCGGTTTTGGGACGTTTTATGACACAAAAGACAAATCTGTACAAAACTAGAGGAAGAGTACAGCTTTAAATATTGATATTTAATATAAAATTTCCTTTATCGGTTCAGTTTTATTGGTGCTCATTCGACCTCTCTTCAAATTTCGAAAAATTTCTCGTCTAAAAAACAATTTTCCGCTTTAAGACAATAAACTGATGAGGAATCTTTAGGAAATGAAACGATGTATTCCCAATTAGGAAAACAAATCAGCTGAGAGTTCTTCCTATCCATATTTGTGAAACACACGGATAATTTCTTTTAATATTCCGGAGAAAAAGTAAATTCTGCTTTTTCTTAATGGTCGGATTTCTTACAACCTTAAGGTATCCGACTGGTTGCGGCAACTTTTTTTTAAAAAAAAAGTAGATATGGGGATTTTTTTTTTTTTTTGTTATTTTTAGATGTGTTTAGTGCATTTTAAGAAAAATGTGCTAAAATTAAGAAGAGAAAAAGAAATTATTATTACTAAAATGTAAAAAAATAGATAAAAATTGACAAAAAAACTGCCTAAACGCGGCTCATTCTGCACCAAAGGTTTATGAACAAATTTTCAATTTTTTCAATCTAATATGTTGCTATATTATTCAATTTTGAAATGACCTTCAGGATAAGAGATATCTTCTTTTTTAGAAAATCTAGAGCACTTTATCTCGGTTATTATATGAAAATGCTTAAAAAGACAGTGATTATATTCGCATAAGGGATTATAAATTTTGTAATAAAACAGTGATTGATAAATCTAAAAGTTAAAACAATTTTATAATTATACAGAACTTACAGAAAAAACTTCAGTTAATTATGTTCAAAACATTTTTAGCAATCGCTGTGTGATTATTTTCAAAAAATCACATTTCGAGTAAAACGCGTTTTAAAATATGACATCTTGCTTAATGCCTCTGCTTTTACTAAAACAAATGTAGTTTTTGTTCTAGTAAACGGAAAATGATAAATTTGGTATTTTTTAAAGCTAATAAGTTGGCCCATAAAATAAAATAAAAAAATTGTCAATTTTTGGCAAAATTCACAGTTTTAGGGTAGTCGGATACCTTAAGGACGCGACATTCAGAACACAATTACCAACTAGTCCTTATAAATAATTTTTTTTAAACACTGAATTTGAAAAAATTTTTACACACAGTAATACCCCGAAATTACGCGATGGGAGGGAGGGGGGCTGAGTGACAACCGTCCCCGGGTATAATTTCGCTTAAAAGTCGGGGTATAATTTCGCTTATAAATGCATATAAATTGTTTTTGGTTGGAACCGGAAACGTAAAATAATAATAGTTTAGAAAAAATGTTAAGTAAAATCTTAGATAACACACATACAAACTCGCAAACCGAAGTTATTTTGATGTGGAAGGTTTAAAATCTGACAAAGCAGTCTACTGGCTCGAAGACTTTTTTTCTCGCAAAATTTCCTTGCAGCATACTAATAATTTTCTTAATCCTCGTTTTGTTGAAAAAATGCGCTCATTGTTTACTCTATATTTTCTAAAATTTGTAACTCTTTTTCAATTAAACAGAGGCCTTCAATCAAATTCCCAAATGTCATTCAATCTTCCGATTGAACTAGGTCTAAGAACTCAAGTGCGTCTATGTCTTGCTGTTCCTCATGTATTTCTATGAATTGATCAATTGTCAGCCCCTGATTGTGGGAGAATCCAGCAGTTTTTGAACGACACCACACACACAATCCACCTCTTTATCTGCCTGGAAAGAGAGATCGACAACTTCAATTACTTAATTCTTTTAATAGGAAGCAGAGAGTGAGTAATAGAGTTGTGTAGCACTCAAACAAAAGGCGAATCAAGGAGATTTGAAAATCCCGCGTATGTCGTGTAATAATAACTCTGTGTACTATTCTTTTTTTAAAAAAATATTTATGGTGTGTCAAATAGAACTTCTGCGGAGGGCACATCTGGACAGTGGGTCGTGCTGACTGAAGAATTGTTTGCATCCCAAAGGGGAAAATCATGTAAAAATATTCTATAAAAGTAAATGAGCCTTGCTATCATTTAAAAACTTAAAAAAGGAAACTAAAAAAACAGATTTCAGAAAAATTACTACACTTTTTTAAGAAAAAAAGAAAAAAATGAGCTTTATAATCTCTAAATATGATTAGAATTAATATTATTAACACCCTTTTATAACAGAGCTTCACTTGTATGTAACGGAATCTCTGAACTCAATTTTTACCCACTTAAAAAGGTCAGATTCATTCGAAATTTTGCTCACTTGTCCAGGACCGATGACAATACAATAATTTAATACTTTTATTCCATTGTCCTTATCAGGATCGTAAGAATTAACGATTTCCCATTTTCAGATCCCATCCCGCATCTGGTGACTCATTTCGGACCCCATTTCCAGATTTGGCGACTAAAAGATTAAGTTTCAACTTCATTCGATTAACTATAAAAGGGTGTTTTTTATTTTTTTAAACTATAATTTTTATGTATTCATCGTTTTTTACGAATTAAATAAAAAAAATTAAATTTAAAGCTAGAATATCGATTGCTCGTTGAAAAATGAAATTATAATTTTGAAAGACGTCTATTCGGAAAAATATGTTACGAATCAATCAATCTATCAATACTTCAATCCAAAAAGAAAATTGAAATGTGTGTAAATAAAAAAATAATTTGAATTTCAAAAACTATTTTTGTTGTTTTTGAAATTTTATTTGCGATTGTAACATAAGCAAACAGTATAAGTTTATCGTGTGAGACCAAGACTTTTTGAGTATACTATGTAATTTTTGTCAGGTATCTGTATCTTCAAAAATGAAACTGGTAGGAGTAGCAATTTCTTCTGTCGAATCATGGATTCTAATTTTGGTGTCACTCAAGACTCGTTGTATAGACCGACTCAAGCACATTAAATTTATCGAGGCTCAAAATCCACACATAATAGTTTGGAGAGGTGGTTGCCTTTGAAGTCTAGAGTGAGGCTCAAAATGATGAAGTCTGTCACCAATATTAACAGTTAGGTTTCAAATGAGTGAGTGCTTATTCACATCGCGCATTATACAAAACACGAGGGTTAATGGCGGAATGACCAAAGGAACCAAGCTCACCCGAAGAGTGAGTGAGTGACTGTAGGGTTTATTGGCACAAGAGCAGAGGCCTGCTATACTGCGCCAAACATTCGTTTAAATATTCAAAACGTTCTAAAATATCTAAAAATGCCGACAAGAACACTGTTTCAATAGTACAAAGTAAAATATTAAAATTCAATTCATAAAATAAAGGATTATACATTTTGGTGGGGGGACTAGCCCTCCCACAAAGTCAAAAAAGGTTAAAACAGAAAAATTCAAAAGTAAAAATCTATACTAAAAATCTTATTTTCAAATTAAAAAATTTCATCAGCCATTTGCTGGTAATGTAAATTTTAAAAGAAAGAACAATTACTTTTTGCCGGTTTTATATCGAGTAGATGTAATAATGTGCGAATAAGGAGTATTAAAGGGAAGTTTCGGTAGAACTAATTCACACATCCTCATTATTTTCAATCATTTCTTCATCTGAGGTATCCTGTTGGGGTGTACTTTTCCGTGGTTTGTGCGGTGCCATTTTTATTTCTATTTTAGCATCGTTTATTTTTTTTTAATAATTTTTTTTTTCCTTGTCCGAGATTTTGAATTTTGTTTGGAATCCTGTGTTGTAGATGCAGAAGGGGGTTGAGTACAAGAGATTGATGTGGAAGCGGATGTGATTGAGGATGATTTAATGGGGGTGAACATATTAGTTGCGGTGGAAAGTACTGCAGTAGAAATAGGAGTCGATGGCTGAGTCTCTGACACTGTAGTGGCTATTGAAGAGATTGAGGGTAAGAGGTGTGCTTGGGTTGAAGATGATGTGGAAACAGCAGGAGTGGATGTTGGTATATTTGGTTTTGGGAAGAATGAAAGTGGTAGTAATTTTAAAAAAAGTGGACATATTATATATTTGTTATATTTTCATCAGTTTGTGTATAAGTGCTTAGAGTTGAGGATTTTACAACCTGGGCATATGTTTCTGATGTTTGAGGGACAATTAGTTTTCGGGCTTCTGGATAAGATATATTTTTATTTGTTTTGATTTCCTGATTTTTTTTTTCAGTTTTCCATTTAGGACAGAGTTTGGAATCAGCTGTATGGGGTTAAGAGCAATTAACACATTTTGGCTCTAGAGTGCAATCTGCAGAAGAATGCCCCACAGATGCATATCTAGAGCACGTTAGTTGGCCGCGGCAGGAAGTTTGCGAATGTCCGAACCTCTGACATTTGAAACTGCGCAGAGGATTCGGAATGTACGGTCGTATTTTACAGTTTAAATAACCGGCTTTTATATTAGTTTTGGGCTATTAAAGGTTAAAATTAAGTGTTTTGTTGGAATAATTGTGGCATCTTTTTTTATTGTAATCCGTCTGACCTGAATTACACCCTGATCAGAGAATCCCCCCCCCAATCGAGGATTTCTTCTTCAGGAGTGGTCATCAAGTCAGCTTCAGAAATGATACCCCAACAAGAATTTAAAGATTTGTGGGGACTGACTATTAAAGTTGAATCTAGAAATGATTTGGCTAACAAAAAAGATTTCGTTTGCAGTGAGGATGAAGTTTCTATTAGCAAATCACCAGAACGCAATTTTCGAACAGATTTTGGATCTCCACCTGTTCCATGAAGAGCCTTTTGTATGACAAACGGAGATTTGCGTGACATTTCATTATTCGGTAACGTTAAAATCAAAAATCGTGCATGTTTATCAATGTCGTCAATGTTTGAGTTGGGTAATACGAGGCCTTTACCCGGGCACATCAGCATTGGATCCGTAAGCGCGAAAGAAACTTCGTCCTGGCGTGCCTCCACCCACCACGGAGTCCAACAAGGGAGGCAGTGTGCCGGTCAACTGACATTTGTCAGGCTCGGCTCAGCGCTTACCTGGAGTACACCCAGAATATAGTGCTACAGCATCAGGGCGAGGATCCAACGGGTATACCCGCCACCCCTTATCTGCAGCACTAACCCTACAGCAATGTCTCTCCGGGGAAACCGAAGAGAGGTATCACCAGCCGATTGACAGGAGCGGGCTCACTCCTGCCACCCGTCTACAGCGAAGCGTGGGCCAAAGGGAACGCAAAAGTATCCCCAGGACACCATTTTCCTCCTTACGGGACGCCGCACACGGCAAACATGCGGGTTGGCAAACCAACGGTGTTAGTAGAAAGCGAATAAATCAATATATGCAAAATATTTAAAGAAACTGAAGAAAAAAGACTAAATTAACGCAATACAAAATGTAAACAAAAATATGTTATTAATGGACAAGTAATCAAATTAAATAAATATATAACACAAGTACATTTAATATTTTTTAGGCTGTGATCTAGACTTGAAAAGAAGTAAAAGAAAAAATGAATGACAAGAAAGAGGGTAGAAAATAGAAAAGGATCGCTAGGGTACCCCGGGTTCATGACACCCGTGTTTACCAAAGACCGTAAACCCCTTGGGAAAAGGAAAAGATCACTAGGGCACCTCGGGATTGTGACACCCGTACTCACCTAAAGGAGGTGAGCCCCCTGAGGGGAGCTCACCCGAAGAAGGTTTAGAATTACAAACCGATCCCTCGAGAAACAACTCTGTCCAGTCTTATTGAAAAAAAATCAAAGTTGACATTTTAAACAGCAAAAGACAGTAAAATAACAAAATACAAATTTAAAGGTAACTGCACGATATACGCACGTATACGTAATAAATATACAAAGCAAAAAAAAATAAAAGAAAACATAAAGGGTATAAGTGATGGAAGGAAGAATATCCATATTCCAGCTTTGTTACAAATACGTAAAAAATAATAAAATTATCCAATACAAACGCACCATACAGATCAAAAGAAAAAAAAAGACCGAAAACATAAATAATAATAATAATAATAAAATGTTTCTTTCGAATCATATTTTCAATTGACGCCATCACTTTCTGTTGATAATTTTTTTCTCTTAATTGGTCCTTCAGTTTAAAGAAAAAGAAATGATTCAGCACCGGGTGGAGGATTATTTATTTTTGAGATCAATTCCCCATTTTTTTTAAAGAAACATAAAGGAAAAAAGCAACAGTGTAAAATAAATAATAAATAGAGAGAAAAGAAGGAAAAAATAGAGAGAAATTATTGAATTTTATTGGAGATATCTGGGATCTATTTTTTGGAGATATATATTGGGCTATTTGCAACGGACTTCGTAATTTTAAACCTCCGTCAAGTGACGAAGACGACACCTGAGCTAATGTCTCCGACTCTAAACTTCCTCGCCATGCCAAAGCAAGAGGATTTTTTCCTTGACATATTTAAAGTGCATCAGCTCCTCTACACGGCGGGTCTTTAGTGACACTAATGTTCGAGCTCATGGAACGCAGGCCGCGAGTCCGAGACTATGACACAGTACCGCTGATGACCCTCCAGGTAGGGGCGCGATGCACGTAAAATCTGCCGTGAGCTCAAACGTCCTTCCGTTGGTGTGGTGTGGTAGTTAGGAGAGGGGTTGCCAGCTCAAGTGTCACCTTGTCACTTGACCATGGTTCAAAATTACGAGGTCCGTCGTCAAAAGCCCTCGAGTAGCTGAACAATGCGACGTTAATATTCACTCACCCACTCATTCCATTCCAAAGCATCGTGAAGGGTGTTAGTGGCAGACCTCGTAATTTTAAACCATGGTCAAGTAACGAGTATGAGACCTAACCGAGCAACTCACTCTCCAAACTTCTCCACCACGTTAACGAGAGAACTTTGAACCTCGATATTTAGAGTTAACGTACATCGCAATTTCTACAAGCCACCGATTTATTGTAAAGGCTAGTTTCGCCAACTGCTGTGCAGCAGGGACTGTATTCGAATCCCGGGTGAAAGAGTAAATATTAACTTCGCACTGTTCACCTACTCGAGGGCTTTTGGTGACAGACCTCTTGATCTTGGACCATGGTCAAAGGACGAGGACGACACCTGAGATAGCACCCCTCTCCTAACAACCACACAACGCCTACGGGAGGACGTTTGAGCTCTCGACAGATTTAACGTGCACCGATCCCCTATATGGCGGGTCTTCAGTGGTACTAGGCTCGAATTCATGACACGCCTGCCACGAATTCGAAGCCCGGAGAAGGCATGGGGATGTTTGCAAATGCAGAGTGCCTTTGCGGCATGGGGGTACTCTAAATAATCGTCGAGCCGCAAGTCCTCTTATAAAGTTGGTGGAAGAAAGGTGGAAGGACCCTGACCACCTCCAGAGTGCTCTTCCTCAAAATTAGGGTGGAACGGAGCCTAATCAAAATTTCACTTGTATGGTGCTCAAAGCTGCGGCTAATCACAGACGTATATCTATCTCCTTAGCAACGATGTATTTCGTGGGACACCGTCCTCACACCGTCGGACGGGTGACATTAGCAACAACAACTACAAGTTGGGTCTTCAGTGGCATCACAACTCGAGCTCATGACTCCGTAATGCCGGCTACGAGTTCGTGAATTTGCCCTTTAGACTAACATCGCTACTCAAAACAACTGAAATCACAGTTTTGAAAAAGAAATTCTTCTCAAAAATAGAGATTTTAAGAATTACTAAGAAATTAGCTTTCCCCGACTCAATTTAAATGTTTTTTTTTAATTTGTAGAGATCTGATTTTTTATTGCAAGTATTCCAAAAAACCTAAAAAAAATCCTATTTTTTAATATAATTAAACAAATTTAAATAGTTTTCAATTTAGACAAAATCTGTCGATGGAAATCAGAGTAAAACTGCTATGTTTATAAAAAATAGAAACTATGTATTTCAAACACGGCTACGGTCTCGAAAAATTATAGAAAATTCCCATTCAGCTGATGCGTGCCAATTTGTATTCTAGAGATAAAAAGCAACACCGGAATTCAAAACAAGGAAATTTTTTAAATTCCATTACAGTCGAGCGTAAACAAATATTTTTGAGACGAAAAGTAGGATGTAAAAATTATAGACGGTGTTTATGTTACCGCTTAAGCGCAGAAATCAGTTGATCTTCAGATTAGCCAGAAAATATGCACATTATCTACTAAGCACTAGTTCCGGTGAAAATGAAATCTTTGATGAAACAGCAGCAATGTTTTTGTAAGCTTAAATTAAATGCTATTTGCTTATTTTTTTATATCTAAAGAATGAAGTTAATACAATCAAACAATCCAAACGTTAATTGATAGAATCAACCACCAATCAATTAAAAAAATAAAATACGAAGAATCAAATGATTTAAAATATTACTACAATTAAGGAAATTGGCATATTATTTATTCATTTTTCGATATCTAAACACAATTACGTAAGTACAATCAAGCATACACCACGTTAGTGGATAGAATCAATCAATTGAAAAACTATAGTCCAAAGAATCAAACGCTTAATATATTATTAAATTTAAGGAAATTAATTTACGAAGCATCGGGGAAAAATTATTGAAGGAAAGCAACGTTAAATCAAAATTTTTAACAAAAAAGAAATTAGAGAAACTTCTGAACGTGAACGATACGAAAGCTGCTAATGTGAAGATTCCCTAGTTAAAGTATGCAAAACTCTCTTGATTCCAGGCTTTAACGGAGCAAATCAGTTCATCTGTTGATTAGCAAGATAATCTGCACACTAACGGTTTTCGAGCTTTAACGGTAACATTTTAATCCAGCCGAAACATATAACTTAATTTTTTTCTTCCATAAATCCATTAATTTTTAATTAACACTGAAACCTATCGCACGAAATTCTAAATTATAATTGTTGGAATATGAAATCTCAATGACTGCAATTATAAAATCAAATAAGATCATCAAATAAAAGTAATTTCAAAATATAAAAAGCTGCTACAAGTGAAAATATTAAGTAATAAAATATATAGTAGTAAAATGAAAAAATTATCAAACAAAAAAAGGAGTTATAAATGTTCAAGAGAAAATATAAAGCACACTCACCTGGATCGGTGATCGATGGCGGAAAAATATCACGATGTATAAAGACGAAATAAAACTTTTAAATTATACAAAACAAACTTAAAAAGGCACACAAATATTCAATCAGACGATGGAATGACAAACAAGATTCATTTTGATTTGGAGCCTTTGTTGCCACTCAATACCTTGAAAAAAGTAATTGTTAAATTGTTGTTAAATGAATCCGGCTTAATTGAAAAATATTCTCAGCTGAATCGTATTTACGTAAAAAAGAGCGAAAACTATGGGGGAAAGAAGAATCATTTGTTTGAACTAAAAAATAAAAAAGTTAAAGAAAAAAAAATGTTGTTCTGGAGGGTTTTTTTTTTTTTTGACTAATGTTTAGCTTGTTTATTCGAATTTTTTTTTTTTTCATAAAAAAGAAAATAGCCTTTTTCTTGTTTATAAATAGATTAAGTTTTTGTTTTGAAATAGAATATAAGTTTTCCGTTAAATGTACTTTTTTTTTCAAAAGACAAAACGAATTTTTTTTTCATTGAACATGCATTTCTAAATATCACTGATGAAATATATACAGATGTTTTCATTCGAATTTTCCACACATACATAATTATATATTATATATATATTAAAAATATTGCCATAAATAAGACAAAATGTTCAGTCTAGAACACTATTTACTTTTTCTTTATTGCTAGTAAAAAATGTATTAAAAAGCAAAATCTTGCAAGAACATGAAATCTATCTAACGCTGGGTTTCTGCTCATTTTTCGAAAAGTAATATTTCAAAAAACTTTTGTATTAGCACGTTAGGCTTATCAATGAGCTTTATTAAAAGCACTGCTATATTCGTTATAAATGTTCTATTAGTAAATGTATTGAATTGAAATATTACTTAACATTTTTAATAATAATGAAATAATACATAACTTATATAAATTAAGAAAACCGTGTCCTTTCTAATAAAACCAAATCTTTCGTGTTCTAATCCAATGCTTCTTAAATTAGGGGTCACAATCCCAAATGGGATTGCGTGACTTGTAGTTGGGATTGCCAAAAATTTTGGGAATTTTCATATATCTTTTTGCATAAAGTAACTTGTTCACCATTAATACTAATACTAATAATTTAATTGTTTATTTACAAAAAATAATAATAATTATAATAATTAATTACAATATTTATAATTTTATTTTATTAATATGAAGTCCTTAGAAAACTTTTGGCTAGGAATTACAAAAGAATTTCCAACAACTTCTGAAACTGCTCTTACCTCTTTTACTACGACTTATTTATGTAAAAGACGATATATTTTCGTCTTTAACAACCATGAAATGAAAGTATCGATCAAATCTAAAGAATATTGAGGAAATACTTCGTCCGGAGATATCGACTTTTATATATATATACATTCCGAGCTTAATCAAAAATAATCAAACACATCCTTCCCACTGATACTTAAATCTTGCGCATACCGTTGTTAGCAAACGGGGATGATCTCAGTAAACTCTAAATTAATACACTTTATAAAGAGATTATAGAGTCCATGTATAATTTGCCGTGTAATTACATTATATAAGGTTTTTCTAATTTTGTTAATTAAAATTCTATATCATTATATTCAAAGTAATAACTTTTATATTGCGGATGTTTAATACTCTAAACAATAATATTCTACAAAAAAAAACAAGTAAAAGTAAATACCCAAGAACGTGTGCAAACTTTGCGCAATGCTTATGATACGGGGCTTCAGCAGCACATTATAACGACCTTTATATTTCGTGATTTTTACCCTTTTCCCTGTTAACCGGATGTCAACAAATTCCTTAAAGTGAGGTGCGTCAAGACACCCTCGGGGTTGTTAGACTCATAAAGTATGTTAAGGGGACACAGTACGATTCAATTGACAAAAATCGGTCAAAAAATCAGATTTAATTTTTTTAATTTAAATTATTCGTTATATACTTTTCTATAACCTGACAAAATTTGAAAGCTCTAAACACAGAATTATGATAGCTTTTGCGTTCGTTTTTATTCACATCCCTATGACAAATCAAAACTTTAAATTTACATATCTCGGAAAGATAAAATATCCTGTTTGTGTTCATTTAAAATGCTAAGGCTTTTTTTTTTCTATTGTGCCAAATGCTTTGATTTTTTTTTTTTTTTTTTTTTTTTTTTTTTTACCTTTTGCTAATAATACATGTAACAAAAGTTGGTATGCATTTTTGAATCAAAGCGATACTTATTTTTTTAAAAATAATTGAACTCAGAATTTGTACATTTTTTAAGGAATTTTCAATACGCATTCATAAAAAGAAGTATTGTACGAATACCAATCATGTTATCGTTAAACCTATACCAACTTTTATTATGCATAGTTTGAGGTACTTGTATATCAAATTTCATGCGTGTACGTAAATTTTTGTAGTAGGAGTAGCATTTTAAAATCACTTCACAAATTTGAAGTTTTTCCTTAAAAAATTAAATGCCTAGGTTTTTATGAAATTTTGAGCACAAAATTTGTTTTACATAGTATACACACTAGGAGGCAACCAAAAAAATTTTGAAAATCCTCAAATTAAAATTTTTTGCTTAAATCGTACCTGTCCCCTTACGGGTATTACTACGCATTGAGTCTCTTCCAATTAGGCAGGTTAAAAAATCAGAAAAAAAGTATCCGCGCATTGATATTGGTGAGATGCGGCGGAGTTTACAAGGAGCCGCACTCGAAAACCACAGGCAGAATTTTGAGTTTTTTTTACCCAATGTTACTCATAATTTAGGTTCGAGACGAAAGGGCTTGCTTGCGATCCTTGGAAATTCCAGTATCACTCTTCCTCATCTTTCAGATAAGTGATTATTTTCTGTATGTAATTAGTGTCAACCTTAATTGTTTAATAAATATAATTTCTTCAAGTTAACAAACGTATTTTCATTTTATCATTCAGTAAAATCTTAAATTATTAATAATGCGGAAGAGATTAATCTAGGAAGTTAATTTTAAATTAAGAATGATGTGAACTATACCAATCTGGGTTAATAATTAAAATAACGTGGCATCACTTATAAGGTCGCACAAAATATTTGTACAAAAAATGGATTTACCACCACATAAAGTTTTAGAATCTCTGTTTTAATCTATAAGACCGAAATGTGTGACCGACTTTTAAATCTTATCTAATCAAGAATCAACACTACGAATCACATGATTCTGCATAAAGACATCCGATACAAGAAAATCCAGCTATTTCGATTTGAACTTTGCTTTTATGTTTTATGAAAACTATTTTCATGCAATAATGAACACTTACAAATCTGATAAAATCTTATTGTTGGAATATTTGCATAGCTTGTTACTTATATGGAAATATCTGCATATCTTGTTATTTGTATGGCAACAGTGAAAAAACTATACGAGTATATACTGGTGCATTTGACATCATATTGTGTGAAGGAATTGAGTATCAATAAAAATACACTGCTGATCATCGTAAATGCAACACCCTGAAGGAAGCACGCAAATAACATGAAATTTACAACATGCATTAGCGGAGGTGAAATATGCAAATGATTAGAATTTCAGCGCAGACACACATCAGGCACGCCTGTGGAGCCACCTCAAAGCGCTATTTAAATCTTGGAGATTTCGACGATTTCAAGTTCGACAATTGTGTTTTTCTTGTGGTTTTTTCACAAAATGATCAGTTATGTCTCGTAAAAAACAGCGATCAGCTTTTGATCAAGTATCTGAGTTCGACAGAGGAAGGAAAGAGTGGTACCGAGATTGTGGATTATCTTTCAGGGAAATCGGTAGTCGTGTTGGACGAAATTAAACAACTGTAATGCGGATATGTGATCGTTGAATGCAGGAGGGTACGATGGACGGACGTGGTCGATCACATCCACCTCAGTGCACCACTTCACGTGAGAACAGGCAAATAGTGCGCATGGCAGTGACGGATCGCTCAGTCACATCACAAACCATAGCACAGCACATTTAGTCTGTAACGCATCATTCAGTTTCTGCGCGTACCATTCGATGCCGTTTACAGCAGAGTGGTCTGTCCGCAAGACGTCCATTGCTTGGTCTACCCTTGACGCAGAACCACAGACGTCTCGCCGCCAATGGTGCGATGAAAGAAGGATGTGGGCTGCAGAATGGAATGAAGTTGTCTTTACTGACGAGTCACGCATCTGTCTGCAACACCACGATGGTCGGATTCGAGTCTGGAGACATGGTGGAGAGAGGATGCTGAACAGCTGCGTTATACACCGCCACACTGGTCCTGCACCGGGTATTATGGTATGGAGTGGTATTAGACATCACTCTCGCACTCCTCTAGTACGCATTGCCGGTACTTTAAACAGCCAGCGCTACATCTCCGAGGTGTTGGAGCCAGTTGCCCTTCATTACCTTCAGGGCTTGGCCACAGCCATATTTCAACAGGATAATGCATGACCACAAGTGGCACGCATTATCCAAAGGTTCTTCGTCAATCACCAGATTGAATTGCTTCCCTTACTAGCTTTCTCTCCGGATCTTTCGCCGATAGAAAACATGTGGCCCATGGTTGCTCAACGATTGACCCAGATTACACCCCCAGCTGCCACACCAGATCAATTTTGTCAATGTGTGGAAGCTGCTTGGTCTGCTGTACCCCAAGAACACATCCAAAGTCCCTTTCAATCAATGCCGAGGCGTGTGGCAGCGGTGATCTCCAACAATGGCGGCTACTCTGGCTACTGATTCTGGCAGGAACTACATTTCACAGAAGTCTATAAATTTAATCATTTGATACTTGGTCAATATGTTATCTACAAAATAAATTTGTTGTGCTATCTCTTGTCTTTCTTGGTTTTGCATTTACGGTGGCCAGCAGTGTAGATGTCAGCTGCTCAAAACTTTTTTTTTTTTTTTGCTCTTACACAAGCAGGATAAAATCCGTATTCTTATGTTTTGGAAAATAAACCCTTTAATATTATTGACATTAACCAATACTTACGAGTTATTGTAAAACTAATTTGTAGTAAAAAAGCTATAACTTCATTAATATTATCGATTCGTAATATGTTTTAATCGATTTGGGGAAGCAATATATCAATGTAATAATATTTGAACATTTATAGTAAAGAAGTTACAGTTTATGTATAGTGTGAGCAATATAAGAAATATAATTTTTCAGCACGACACGAAACATATACAAAAAATAAATTATAATAATTTTATTCCTATATTTTTTCCCTCCGAACAATTCCTAAAAAGTCAAATTTCAAGTTTAAAAAAGATTGCATTTTTTCTAATTTTCCTAAAAATGTCAATGTTTTTCATAATTACTTAAGAATAAATATTTTTTTTTTCATCTCTGTAACTGTTTGCCTTCTTTTATTGGGCTCAATGTTTTTCAAACAAAGTCCAAACTGTTCTGATTAAAATTCTTTGATTAAGAATAAACGAGTACAATTTTTAAAGAAGAAAAAATTTTAAAAAAATATAACACAAGTAATCAATCTTTGTGTACTCATTAGTTTTCTGGTTAATATAGTAAACAGAATAATGATAATCAGGAAAACTAATAAAAAGTGAATAAGTTGAAGGAATATCATTGGACAGTCCGATGCACATATATTAACCTATACTAACCTGCATTACTTCTGGTGATTCCCAAAAATATTACGTCTGTTTGAATACAATCTTTTCAAAAACGTTCTAAAAGGTTCAGCATAGAACTGCAGGAAGAGTTCTTTGTTGTACCGAATTGAATAGGAAAGATTAACTAGAAAAAAACGATTAAAACGTGTCATGTTTCCCAAAAATATACGGGTGGCTGCCCTCAACATTCCGAATGTATTCCAGCTGAACACAATTGGCGATAAGATATTTGCAGATGGATCAGAAGGAAAACTATTGCAGTGTCTGGCGGAAAAACTGAATTTCGAATACGAGGTGATTCTGTCTCCTGATAATCAATGGGGTTCGAGGAATGAAAATGGGACCTGGAATGGAATCGTTGGATTGGTACAGAATGTAAAAGCTGGTTTTGCAATGCCTGTTCTAGGCATCACTGAAGAAAGAATGAAAGACTTAGATTTCACTCCATCGTACGATTTACTCGAAAAAATATTTGCAACGAAAGAGCCCGGGGAAATGTCAAAGATCACCAGCCTTCACTTATCCATTTATCCTAAATGTTTGGATCTTGTACATTCTGATGACCCTTGCAGCAGCAGTTCTGTTCCAAAGAATGATATTCAAGAACGCCACTCTCTTGGGTGGTTTCTTTTCGGTGTTGGGAAGCATCGTTTCACAAGCCATGGAAAATGTCAGAGAGACCCCTTGGAGGAGGGTGCTGCTTGGTTTGTGGCTGTCGATAGCTACTGTCCTGCCTTTCTTGTACAACATCAATTTTCTGTCCTTCCTGACCTTGCCAGAGAAAATTCCCTTCAGGAAAACATTCGAGGAGTTGTCGAAGGAGGTTTTGAGTGGAAAATACAAATGTCTGACACCCATAGGGACCGTCGATCAAGAATTGTTACACAAAAGTGACATTGATTATTTGGTGAAGTTGGTAGAGGTCTTTGAGAAGAATGACTGGAAGTACCCCTTCGGGAAAAAGTTTGTGGACCTATTGCCCTATATATATAATTGTACCAAGATCAGGCATGAACCTACTTCTTGGATCACCACCTTTTATCAATGTTAAACCTTCTCTCGATAACATAGGTATTTGGTATGTGGGCATTGGCATGAAAAAGAGCTTCTGCTGTAAGGAACGTCCAAATTCTGTGATGTATGGTATTGTCAGTGGTGGGTTGTATGAGAAATGGTTCAAGGACCAAGCATTTATTTCCCCCTTGAGTGACAGGCTGAACGTAAAACACGAGGTTCAGAAACTACAGCTTACCCTGGAGGATTTAAAATTGGCCTTTTTTACGTTGTCGATTGGATATTTTTTAGCGTTTTTGGCTTTCCTCTCTGAGCTATTGGCCCCAAATTACTTCGACATTTTTACTTTTAGAATTTTTTATCAGTAAAATGCTCTGCTCTTCATTGCAAAAAAATTGTCCTTTTTTAATATGCTGGAACAATAAGAACAAGACAGTTTGTGGAATATTTTACTCATAGATGGAAGAAGTATCTTCAAAGGTGTTTTTGTAAACAATTTTCCGGCAAAATTAAATAAATTAATTTTAAATTTACCTTCCATTCCTCGAGGAAAAATATTCTGTCATTTCAAGCTATGAATTGCTGCTTTCTTATTTTTTTTTCCATTGCTGCTTATTTCTTCCGGATCAATTCCATTTTCTCTCGAAGAATTTTTTTTCGATCATATTTTAAGAAGGCTACGTTCGGAATCGTGATTTTGAAAAAGTGTATAAATGGATAGCTTTTCAGATGTTTAGTGTCAGTTGAATTAGAATATACATATAAGTTTGGTTCAAGAATATTATTACAAGAAAAAATCATTTAAATGCAATCTTTGGCAAAAAAATGAAAAATGCTTCTGTAATAATAATATTTTCCCTATATATAGCTAAGACTTCTCTATAAAGGCTAAATTTAGGATTTTTGAATAAAATTCCCATTTTTTTTTTTCAGATTGATCATCAATTGAAATAATAATTGGCGTTTCACTGCTATGTGATATATTAAAATATGAATAAATCTACATATAAATTGGATATTTCGCAAATTTGGGTTCAGGCTCTATCGAAGCTATATATAGACAAAATATTATCTTATAAAAGCTGTTTCCATAAAAGGAGAATGATTTAAAAAAACTAAAAAACATAGTTTTATAGTTAATCGAACCAATTTGTAACTTCGTTTTTTAATCACCAAATCTGGAAATGGGATCTGAAATTAGATGCAGGTGGGATCTGAAAATAGGAAATCGTTAATCCTGAGCAAGACAATGGAACAGAATTATTAAATTATTGTATTATCATCGCTCCTGGACAAGTGAGCAAAATTTTGAATTAATCTGACCTTTTAAAATGGATAAAAATATTGAGTTCATAGATTCCGTTACATACAAGTTAAGCTTATAAAAGGCTGTTAATAAGTCCTACTTTCTTCATTTTTTGCTCCCCAAAATTGTATTTGCTGCTAGTAATAATATTCTTGAAGAACAATTTTATATGTTTTTTCCAACTCAAATGGCACTAGATATCAAAAGCATAAACATTATCCTATAACTGTTTTGAACGAACCTTAACAGCTAAGTATCTACAACGCATATTAAATACTGTTCTTAATGATTCTTTAAATTCTTCGCAAATAAAATTTCACATTATCTTTATCCAAAGCATCCTTCAATACATAAACGGTGCTGTAACGAGCTTCAGATCAGTTAACCTTAGCTACAAATTCCGAGACAAAATCTAGAACAGTGGAAATGTTATTTTTCATAAATTCTAGTTTATCAATTAGTTACAGAAATATTCATCACTAACGTGTAAAAAAACGGTTTACTTAGCGAATATATTGCATTTATAATTATAGAGTATTTTACAGATATATATACAAGGGGTGTTCCATGAAAATTGAGTGTAAAACCATGCAAATTCAAGAAATATATATTTAGAACAAAAAGTGTTATTCATTCTTTTTCAAAATACCTTCCTTCAGATGATGTGCAACTGTCTCATCATTCAATCTACTTTTTAAAACAAGTAGAGAAGCTTTTTTCTGGAAGCTTCTGAAATAACGCACTGCTGAAATAATGTCTGAATCTGTTTTAAATTTTCAGTCACGGAACTTCTTCAACGACGGAGACCACCAGATATAGCATGGTGAAAGATCTGGAATGTACGGGGGATGTGCCATGAATTTAATATTGCACTAAGATGTTGCTAATCAGAAATAGCGACATGCAGACAGGCATTATAGTGATGACGGACCCATCTGAACAAATACGGCGAAACTAAATTGTTGCATAGAATGCAAAATATCGAAGGTTTTTAAAATGATAGTTGACGCCGCTCTCTCTTCGTATGACATTTACCGATTGTCTTGCAAAATTGCCCCCCATTTCGGTTATTCACAACTTTTCTGGTCAACCAGGCTAATAGGGGCCCTGCGGACAAACGTATTTTTTCGAAATTCCCACGCCATCTAAAAATTGTAGATTTAGTAGTAGTCTTTGCTTGTAGTCTTGGCTTCTTTCACAAACTTAACTGTTTCTGTGGAGCCGTTTTGCCCAAACTACTACAAAATTTTATGGCACAGCGCATTTCATTTCTTCATTTTGAATCACTCGCCTCATTTATTGCTCGGTATATAAAATGAGTTCTTTATAAAAGCACAAAACTAGGAAAGTAAAATCATCTACTTCGCTTAAAATATTTACAAACGTTCAATTAGAATTTTTTTAAAAATCGCACGTCCTTTTATTTATTAGTTTCGTTGTGTTGCCTCTAAGTAAAAAAATAACTCCCAGTTTTTACGGAACGAACTTTGCATTTATATAGATAAGCCGTTAAAAGATATTTTAACTGTTTTCTTCGGAAAAACTGAATTTGCATCAGATAACCCTCAAATCATTAATTAATTTTTTTAATAAAATTTATGT
>BMAO01012534.1:0-84998 GCA_019973975.1 Trichonephila clavata
TCAATACGTCCAGTAACCCCCTGCAACCCCCAAAACTTTGATTTGCTTAAAATTTATTCTTAGTGGATCCCTATTCAACCAAAAAACATGCTTAAAAAATTTCAAGTATATGGGTCTAACAATTAAAAACAGGAATTTTTTTTCTGTAACTCCTCTTGACCCCTCGCAAACATCTTTTGGGGGTCAATTTTCATTTTACTCTTTGTTAGAGGAACTCTATTTCATGAAAGGAACATGCCTACCAATTTTCAAGCAGGATGATCAAGTAGTTTAAAAATGGAAATATTTATCGATTACGCCTCTTAATCTCCCGAAATTAAACTTGTAGTTGATATTCGCGAAACCCATTTTGTAGCGGTTCTCTACTTTACGAAAGGAATCTGCTTATCAAATTTCAAGACTGTACGTCTAACAGTTTAAAAATGGGATAATTGTCTATAACGCCACTTGAGCCCCGAAACGCCACTTCTGGGTCTGTTTTCACAAAACCATTTTGTAGGGGAATTGCACTCTATGAAAGAAATCTGCTTAGCAAAATTTGAAGACTGTGCGTCCAATTAATTAAAAATGCAAAAAAATTATCAATAACGCCCCTTGAACCCCCGCAACACCACCTAGGGTCGATTTTCACAAAACACATTTTGCAGTGTATTTCTATCCTATGAGAGGAATCTGCTAACCAAATTTCAAGACTTGAGTCTAATAGTTTAAAAAAAGAAATAATTATTTATATCTGCCCTTAACCCCCTGCAACACCCTTGGGGTCAATTTTCTCCAAACCCGTTTTGTAGCGGATATTTACTCCATGAAAGAAACATTCCTACCAATTTTCAAGCAGGTAGGCCAAATAGTTTAAAAACGAAAATATTTATCTCTTACGCCACTTATTCCCCTGCAACGCCACTTAGAGGTCTGTTTTCACAAAACCTTCTATAGCTAATCTCTACTCTATGAAAGAAATCTCTTTATCAAATATAAAGACTGTGCGTCTAATAGTTTAAAATTGGAAATAATTATCTATAACGCCCCTTAAGTCCCTCAACGCCACTTAGGGGCAATTTTCACGAAACCCATTTTTAGCTTATCTCTACCCTATGAGAGGAATCTGCTAACTGAGTTTCAAGACTGTACGTCTAATAACTTAAAAATAGGAATTTATAACGCCCCTTAAACCCCCGCCCTCTCAACACTCCTTGGGGGTCAATTTTCCCAAACCCTATTTTGTAGCGGATATTTACCCTAGGAAAGAAACTTACCTACCAATTTTGAAGCAGGTAGGTGAAGTAGTTTAAAAACGGATATATTTATCTATTACGCCCCTTAATCCCCCGCAACGCCACTTAAAAGTCTGTTTTCACAAAACCCGTTTTGTAACTGATCATTATTCTACGAAAGGAATCTATATATCAAATTTAAAGATAGTGCGTCAAATAGTTTAAAATGGAAATAATTATCTATAACGCCCCCTAAGCCCCTGCAACGCCACTTGGGGGTCGATTTTCAGCAAACTCATTTTGTAGCGGATCTCTACTCTCTGAAAAGAATCCGCTTACCCAATTTCAAGATTGTACATCAAGTAGTTTAAACATGGAAACAATTATTATTAAAGCCCTTAACCCACCGTAACGCCCTTGCGTTTCGAATTTCGGAAAATCCTTTCTTAGCTGATGTCTACTCTATCAAAGGAACATGTCTACCAAATTTCAAGTCTGTAGGTTGAATACTTCCAGAGATTTCGTGATTAGTCAGTCAGTTCAGTGAGTCGCTTTTCTCCTTTATATATATAGATAAATGGTTTCCTAATTCCCCCCCCCCCCCCCACGTCCCGTAATAAAGTCACTTTTTTTAGTATAAAATTCTTCTTTCGGCCTCGAATTATTTATTTAAAATTTTTGACTTTTTTCGCTTTTTTTAATTTTTTTTCTTTCGTCGTTTTGAAATTCCTCGCATTCTTTTTAAATATCCTGGTACTTACACTTTCCAACGCCGCTTAATGTGGAAAATCTAAGTAAATTTCCTCTTATTCCACTTTGTAAATCATTTTGAATTATTGTAATTCTACAGTTCTCAGTTATTTCTCATATATTTTTCATCGCATAGTTTTTTTAGGATCAAATTGTTCAATATCGTCCATTTTGTTGTTCATTTCACCATTAGAATGTGCTTCTAAATAACTGCGCATACTTTTTATGATGTCCCTCGTTTCAGATGACGTGGGAACAAGAGAACTGCGAATTCATTTCATTTTCGTCTTTGGAATCTGTAATCTGCTATCTGCATCAGTGATATATTTTGAAACTTGAGCTGACTCTAAAATGGTTCGTATCTCAGGCTGTTCAGTGAGTATTTGAAAGCCAAGTTAGCCTCCTCTCTACGGAACATGTGAAACCACATCTCTTTCATTTCACACCTCTCTTAAACTCGTTTGCATTGCTGGTGTTTTCTGTATTTTGTTCATTCTCAAAAGGGAAATTTGTTCGTGTTACGCGATTTTCGTTTCGTGTATAGAGGGGGAAAAAAAAAAAAAAAAAACGCATGAAAACTAATAGTAGTTTGTCGGGACCGTTTATTATTTAGTGTGAACCAATATTTCGTTTTAAGCGTTTTTTACTGTATTAAAAATCTAATTTTCGAGCATGCTCTAGCAAAATTATTGCGTTTGAACAAGCGTGGAAAAGATTTTCCTTTATTGGCGGCAGATCGAAGCATTTGGCGAAGTTTTTCGTTTCGGCGTTATAATAAGTAATTACCCTTATTTGATATATATTGTACTGTCCTTATATGATATATATCTCAATCATGACTAAAGATATTTATCATTGTATTAATATATTTGTTGGTTGTGCATCAAAATAATTATTTTTGAGAAAAATACTTTTAAAAGTATTATGCTTACAAAAATTTTTTTTTTTTACTACACGGTTTTTTTTTCAGTACTGTTCGTCATAGCTTAATTCAGTGGCGTAACGTACACTCCCGTAATCCCGCATTGTGGGGGGGGGAGCAAGTGTTCTATGGGCCCAAAGCGTTACTGACGCCAAGTACGTATTTGGGTTTTGGGCCCAAAATTTGATTTTGCTGGGGGTTTTTACTGTTCTTCGTTACGCCACTGGCTTAATTCGATATAGGCCTTTTTTAAATCTGTTTTAGATATTTTGCTGTGATATATAATAATATTATAAAGTAATATTTGTTCTAAAAATTGGGGCCTTTACGTTCTGTACATTTACACCAATAGAATAAAAGTGATTTTAAGCTGTAAGACCTATACAATCTTTTGGAAAATTACTTATGTCGAATCCTAATGTGAAATACCACAAATCACTTTAAAAAATCTGCATTAAGAGGCTTGACAAATTTTTTATTCATTCTTTTCTTTTGATTCACAATCCTACTCTATTTTACTTGTGTGTTGTAGTATCTTTCTGTTTTCCTTTGAACGTTGCATTCTTGCTTTTTTGAATAGTGTGCTTACACAGTAAACTTCCATCTTGATTTTAGCCATATTTAAACGCTTTTATACACTTTTCCCAATTTGTGGTTCATACTATAAAAGTACTAGCTGAAGTACCCGTTCTTCGCAAGGGTTAAATTTTGAAATACGTAAAATTCGGCTTTTTTTGCAAACATGATGAATTTTAAAGAGGGTAGAGCCACTGCAAGGCAGTGTATCCAAAAGTTAAAAATTTTCTGAGTATTCACATTGCAATATTTGGCTTCACAGTAAAGAATTTCATAAAAACATATCTTTGAATGTAAGAGAAAAAATTAAAGGTAAATAGAAATGAAAGAATAAAAATATAAATAAAAATTATAACAGGAAAGTAATAACAGTAGTATGTTTCTGCTATGGGAACTTGAGTGAAAAAACCTGAAATATATAAACCAAAAGAAAAAAAGTCTTTATACCGAACTCATGCCATTATAAATAACATATTAATTAAGAAGTCTTCAACAGGTAAAAAATTTAAATTAGTTCAAACTAAAATTTTAAAAAATGGATAAAATAGATTGTAATAAACCATTAAATTAAATTTTCTGTAGCATTAGATTAATATTACATGAGGAATGGATGTCATACTATCTAACATCTATATTACATTTTTTAAATTTAGATGTAATACAATAGTGGAAAAATTAAATTAGTAAGAACCAAAATAAAAGAAAATTTCCAAAACAGATAAAAACATACTACATTGAAAAAAAACCATAATGAATCTAATGAGAGAAATAAATCTTGTTGATAAAAAACATTTATTTTTTACGTAACAAACAATTTTTTTAAACAATACTTTTTTGCAATATTTTAATTAAAAATGTTTGTTATTCTGTTGCAAAGAACAAACAAATGAAGAAATACAATGATAAATAATTATAAGTGATATTTGAAATATATATATCACATATATGGATTGTTCTGTATGATATGTACAAAACATATGATCTTTATAAAACTAAATGAGGAACATATTATCAGAAGCAAAGTTAAACCGTGATGCCATGAGACATAAAATAACATCGACACTGAGTTTTAAAGAAATCTAAAGAAAAATATGAGAAAATTGTATCAAGCTGCGTCATTTTTCCTCAAATATTTTTGGACCACAAATGGTATAAATAGATAGGCCTACAATGAAATAAACCATTAAATTAAATTCGTTGTAGCATAAAATATTACATGAGGAATGGAAATGTGTAATATAGATGCTAACATCTATATTACATTTAACATAAAGTATTAGATGTAATATGCAATAGGGAAAAAATTAAATTAGTAAGAACCAAAAATATAAAACAGAACTACATTAAAAAAACACAATGAAAAAAAGCCATATTGAACCTAATGAGAAATAATAAACGATGTTGATATAAGATAGAATTTTTTAAACAATACTTTTTTGTAATATTCAATTAAAAAGTTATTCTGTTGCAAAGAGCAAACAAATGAGAAAATACAATGATAAATAACTATAATTATAATTGATCATATACAGACAGCACGATACGTCTGAAGTATATGATCTTTCTGTTTTCCTTTAAAAGTTGCATTCTTGCTTTTTGGAATAGTGTGCTTACACAGTTAACTTCCATGTTGATTTTAGCCATACTTAAATGCTTTTATACTCTTTTTCCTAATTTATGGCTCATGTTATAAAAGTATTAATAATTTGATGGTATGATAAAGTTCTTTCAATGTTTTTGCTTTCGTTAGACTTACTGTAGTTCGCAGAATTTTAGAAAACGTTTTGAATTTGAATTTTCACCTGTTACTTCGTTTAAAAATTTCCCATCTTTAACATATTTCATCAGCCTTATTTTTATTGCAAGGGTTTCTCTCTGTTGCTACAATGATTTCCGCCGGAGTGTGATTGTAAAAAGATTCTCCGCGGGATATGGGATACTCGTATTGCACATTTGTGGTTTCCCCCCTCAAGTCTAAGAATTCCCATTCCCGGTATCCCAATTCGTGAAGATAGAGTTAATCTGTTGAAATGAATTCTCTCAAACTTTTTTCTATATATCTCAATTTTGAATAAAAGGGATTAAAAATCAGAGAAAAAAAGGACTGTATTATCTGCACTTTTAAACGTGAATTGATATGAAATATTTCCTAATGTGAAAAAATTTTAAGAAATAGTCTTGTCTTTTTTTAGAAAATGTATGGATACGCTTTATTGTAAGAGTTGTTGTAAAATTAATCTGCTTAAAAACGATTCAAGCATTTTTTTTTGCTAGTCGCTGACCTTGATTATTTGCTACAAAAATATTTTTAAGATGATACGTTATACAAAGGAGAAAGGAATTTAAAAATTGCAATACTCTTGAGTGCTAAAGTTAAAAAACACATTTTCGTAAATTTTTCAAAAATTACTAAATTACTTTTTATGAAGAGTGGTCAATATAACAAAGAAAAAATTTAGTGAAAATTATCTAACCAAATCATATTCCTTTTTTGTTTTCGGCAAATTAAAGAAAAAAAAATATAAGGAAGGTACTTCAAACACGACTTTGTACGGTTTGAGTTATGTTCGTATTTCTGAAGGATTCTGATTAATTCTGAAACTTTTGCAAATAATGACACAAAGAAAAAAATTTAAGATATTGATTAAAAATAGAGCACTTTTTTAGAAGATAGGAGGTAGGCCAATCATAAGCGGAGGTTTCTTACAGGAATTTGGTGACTGCTGTAGCCTAGTGGTCACGGACTCGTGTCTGTGGCGTGTCATGAGTTCAAGCCCAGTGCCACTGAAGACCCGCCGGTGGCCGTAGTAGCCTAGTGATCAAGGTAACGGACTCTTGTCATGAGTTCAAGCCACTGAAGACCCGTCGTGTAGGGGAGTAATGCATTTCGAGAGCTGAAACGTCCTCCCGTTGGTGTGGTGTGGTAGTTAGGACAGGGAGGGGTGCAAGATCAGGTGTCGTCCTCGTCACTTGACCATGGTTCAAAATTAAGAGGTCCGTCGCCAAAAGCCTTTGTGTAACTCATAGGTTCCCAGCCTTTTTTGAACTGGTGCCCCCTTTTCTAGTGAATATTTCGATACCGTGTGTTTCCGATTCGTGTTTATAGTTTAATAACTTTTAACTTCCAACTATCAACTATCGACCGTACATTTCCCGGGAGCTGATACCTCTTTTTAGTGCGGCATCACATAAACGGATACCAATCGCCGCAGGTAATTTTGACGTCCAGTTTCCTCCCCAGATGGAGGCTCCTGAGCTCTGAAGATGCGAACCTGTTCTCTGGATTTTAATTTTGCCGAGAGCACCCTAGCCAAATAGGCACTCAATGGATCTTTTACATGCCGCATAATCAGGAGACGTTGTCGCTGTCGATTTTCTGCATCAGGAAAATTCACCGACTTGGCCCGGGGTTGAACCCGTTAGGCTACGGACAAGCCAACCATGTCATTAAGCCGGCTTGGTGGTTCTTCTAGAATTGAGGCACAGAAATAAAAATATCTTCAATAATTCTTAATTTTTTGGAAAAATTAAAAAATGTAACTCTTGTAAAATTTATTTACATATTATAAAAAATTATTAATTAGGTCTCGATAACCTAGATCGCGCACGAAGCCCCCCTTCTGCCCATGAGTATACATATACATTAAAATACATTTAACACGAGATCGCTTAAGACGAAATATTGGTTAACACGAAATCGTACATAGGTTCCGACAAACTACTATGTATTTTCATGCATTTTTTGCTCTTTTCACGGAAAGAAAACCGCTTTACACGAAAAGATTTCCTTCCTAAGAAGGCACAAAGTGCGGAAAACACCGCACGATAAGAAAGTTTCTTTATTATTGGATTTTCCGACGTATCACACATACATCGAGGAAATTCCTTGCAGTAGATGTTGATAATGTGTATACAGCCGCAATTATGGCAACAAAGACATTTTGGAGTTTTTTCAAAGCTCAAAAAATACCATTAAAGCAAATTCTGATGAAAAAAGAAAATGAATAATGTTCCCTGTTCCCATGCCATCCGAAATGAGCAACATCATAAAAGGTATGCGCAGTTATTAAGGAACACATTCTACTGGTGAAGTGAATAACAGAATGAACGACATCGAACAACTTGTTGACAGTTTAATGCTGAAAAAAAACAAGGCAAAAAAAATCAGATTATTTTTTAAAAACCCAATAAATGTTTTGTTTTTCAAAAATTGTATCAAATTTCATTAAGGTCTTGTGAATGTTTTTGGCTCATTGATATTTATTAAATACATGTACCTATGTAATATCTCTATATCTATGTAAATAAAATATACTCTAATAAAAAAACTTAATTTTGTTGAATATATGCTTCGTTTTTGTATATTCTTTCATAGGAAATTCTTTTAACACGAAAAAATATTTTAGTCCCCTCAGTTTCGTGTTAATTCTTTCATGCTTGATGGTACATATGTTGTACCATCAATATTTATTCGTTTATTCTGTGGTGGTGCATAAAATCTGCCACTTGTTTGAATGTCTCAGAAATTCATGCTAGATGGTACACTCTCTGAACCACCACAGAGGTCAATTCCTAGCAGTTACTCTCTCCTAGCAATTTCCAACAGATGTCAGAAACTAATTCTGTGCAATGGGTTTATACAGTAGTTCATTTTTTGTTCGGCTGTGAGTGGTATATTTTTGAAGTAACAGTGTTGTGTAGTTTAAGTGTAAATGAAAGTGATTCTTGTAATATTTAATACAAATCAGGCAAGTGCGTATATTATGTAACTAAATAAATCAATATTACAATAATTAGTACCTTACATATGCATTGTTAGTATGAAAATATTAGAGTCCAAGAAATGTACCACCACGCTATTGAAGGCCGTTTTCTTTTCAAATACAAAATGCATTTGCTTATTTTATCGCAATAATGGACATGTTTATTGTGCCAGATAGATTTGTTGTAAGTTACATTTTTTAAAAATAATGAACAAAATTATTAACTAATAGTACATTTAAAATTATACAAATGTCCTGAATAAATACAACTAATACACTTATTACATATGTTGACTGAATAAAAACTAGGTAAAATAAAATAATGTATAGAATAGAATTTTTTAAATTAAAACTAACATTAGGTAAATTAGGACTAAACTAAAATTAAGCTTACAACACATTGAAGTTAGAAAAAAACTGAAAATGTTTTAATTTTTAGGATGAATAACAGTATAAGATGATGAAGTGGGTATCTATTTATTCCAAGTGTAAAATAACTAGCTAAATCCATCATTGCGCCTAGGGAGGAATAAACCATGTTTCCAGAACTATTATGCTGCTTGAAGCGTGGTGATTCAAAATATGTACCACCTATTTTTTAAAACTTTGGACACCCTTTATTTGAAGAAGTGTTTATTATTAATATGAACCAACTTCTTTTGTTCAATAATTATAGTTTTGTGAGGTTTATCTGTGAAATATTTGTACCTAATTCCCTCTTATTTTTGTCAAAAATTCAGCGCATGAAAGAGTTGAGCACAATTTTCACTGTAAATATTTCTTTGTTGCCTTGGTTATCTTGTTTCACTTACAATTTGGCTTTTCTTTCTCGGAAATTTGCCGACCCCTATTCTAGGAGATTCAATGAGATTCCAGGAATAATTTCTCCAAAACCGCAAACACACTTGTTATAAGCGAGTGAATAGTAGTCGGCGTAATGAGCATCATGAGCTCAGATCCTAATCTCTAAATCACTCATTAATAGTCCTTGCGTTTAATAATGTCCCGATTACATGTTATCTCTCGGATAATAATGGATATCATGTGCTCTAGGAGTATTTCTGATGACTGTGCTATATCGTTGCTTTCAAATTCGTCCACTATGTGTCTATGCTAAAAAGATTTATTTCGGTGAATTGTATCGTCCCTGAATGCTCAACCCATGGTTTTATTTATAACTATTCATGTATCCACATACATACGTAAAATGCAATATTAACTATATCCATGCATTTATATAAAAAAAATACGACCAACAAGTAAAAATGTCGAAGTATTCTGACATTATTTTGTTAGACATTTAAAAGGTGTAATGTAACTAGAATTAGTACAGTTATGATCAGCCGGCTGGGTTGGTTTGTTGCTGGCCTTCTGCATCTAAGGTTATGGGTTCGACCCCGCCCCAAGTCGGTTGGTTTTCATGATGCTGAAAATCGATAGCGGCCATGTCTTATGATTGTACGGCATGTAAAAGATCCCTAGAGTGTCTGTTTAGCTTGGGTGCTCTCGGTAAAATTAAATTCTAGTACAGGTTCACATCGTCCGAGCTCTGGTGCCTCTCTCTAGGGAGGAAACTGGGCGTCAAAATAACTGTGGTAATTGGTATTCGCTTATATGGTGCCTCACTAAAAAGAGATAACAGCTTCCGGGAATGTACTAGGTCTGCAATGGTGAAACACCAATCCGCAGCCCATTAGAAATAAAAAAGAAATATAGTTACGATCTGAAAAATAAATAAAAAATTTATACCGCACTTTAGAAAAGGAGTGAATAAATGTTTTTTTCGTCGCAATCTAAAGTAACACGAGAGGGCTATTGGCGACGCACCTCGTAATTTTGAGCCACACTCAAGTGATGAGGACGACACCTGAGTCGGCACCTCACGCTAACTTCAATACCACGCTTACGTGAGGACTTTGATCCACGACAGATTGAGCGCGCGTGCATCAGTTTCTTGACACAGTGGATCTTCTAGTGGCATCCAACTCGCGACTCGGTAGCCTAGTGGTCAAGGTAACCGACTCGAGCACACCATATACGACCCCTTGTATTTCATGATTTTTATTCCTACACTTTGTTGACAGGATGTAAAAAATTCTTTCAAATTTGGGCACGTCAATCACACCCCTTGGGTCGTTGGACTCATAAAATATGTTAGAGATACCCTTCCGCGTGAAATCCCGCGTGAATGCTGCACCAATAAAAAAGGCTAAAGAAATAGAGAAAAAGAGTTCGCGCTTTAACATTGGTGTGACGCGGTGGAGTATATAATGGGCCGCACTCGAAAATCAGACAGTTTTTTCTCTCCTACAAAATTTTAGATATACTTTAGGTTCGGGAACAAATAGGCTGGTGTGAAGCCCTTGGAGACTCATCTGCCCCGGTGTCACTGGCTCCCATCTTTCAGATAATTGCTAGATTTCTGTAATTTCTGTTTCACCATTAAGCTGGAAAATAAATCTAATTTCTTTAAGTAAACAAATGTATTTTCATTTTTCGTTCAATTAATCTTAAATTAATAATGATGCGGAAGAGATGAATCGGGGTTAAGAATACTAATAACTTCGCATCACGGATTCATGGTCGGCGTGTCATGAATTCGAGCCTGGTTGTTGTGAAGACCCATTGTGTAGGGGGAGATGCACGTCAAATCTGTCGAAGCTCATATGTCCTCCCGTTGGTGTGGTGTGAAAGTTAGGAGAAGTGGTGCCGGCTCAGGTATCGTCCTCGTCACTTGCCTATGGTTCAAAATTACGAGGTCTCTCTCTCGTTAAAAGCCCTCAAGTTGCTGAATAGTGCGACGTTAATACTCACTCGATTTTTCACTCAACTCGCGACTTTATAACGCCGACTGTGAGTTCGTAACCATGGCCCCTAGCTTGATCTGGCCATCTTATAAAACGAGAAAATTAATCAAGCGTGTCTTAGACTGGCGTAGTAAAATTACATTGAAAAAAAACTTTTTAGAGTTTTTTAAAAAAAAATTGAAATTTATATATAAATTATCGGCTCTTCCAGGTATTGCAATGTGCGATCCATTGCAATAAAATATATTTACGAGAATTTTAAATGCAAACAATTTACAAGATAAGGAAAATGTTTTTAGTTCTGAGAAAATTTCAAAAATAAGCAAATAAATTGCTAACATTCTGCAAATAATGCTCTTAAAATTAAAGGCTGAAGGTAAAGAAAGCAGAAAATTATCTTTTTAGTTAATTTGTAACCCAGAGAAACTTTTTTTTAGTAAATTTGGATTCCCATATGGAAACTTGAAAAAAAAATGAATGCTCAAAAAAAAAAGTTAGCTTTTCCTTTCAATGTATTGTTTAAAATAGGGGTGGCGAACCTTTATGGATCAACATGCCATTTTTTCTAAAGAAATGTTTAATGACGTATAGACGTGTGCCGTCAAATAATTTTGACTTGATTAGTAGGAAAAAAAATTATATACTTAAATACTAACAAAAAATATATATATTCTACTATATAGTAGTAAATGTTTTAGTTATACGTGTAATTCAAATTATATAAAATAACATTGGTGTGACTTCTGTTGTTGCAGATTAGATGTTAAATATCATATTAGGATTGTAAGATGTTACTTTTAGCAGAATGCATGTTGAATTGGAATCATCTGCCAAACGGTTTCTAAGCTAGTCTTTAATGTTACTCATCTCCAAGAATAATGACTCGCAGGCATAGATAAATAAAAATGTGGTTAAAATAGCCCAAACCAGCTCCTTCAAACAGATAATTGTGTCTGGAATCTGTTTTACTGACGATGTTCTACGTGCTACTGTTTCAGAATATAAAATACACACCGCTTTGGTTGCCTTTACTAATCATGCCATATTCCTCGGTCCATCAAGTTTGAAATTCTTTGTTACACTAACTATCTTGCACTCATTAATTTTTTGTTGTTGCTAAATCAACAATGTTAAGTAACGGTTAAAAATCGTAAATATAACTTTAAAATACAGTAGTGTCAATGAAATTTATTATGCTATGCGTAGACAAACTTCGCATCATTAGCAATTGCAGTCCACGACGTAACTAAGGCAAAACAATAACAAACGAGTGTGCTCCCCACCGCACCTCGACCAATCACTCGCGTTTGATCGTAATACTTCATTGTGAATTTTGTTGTTTTGAACTAAAAGGCAAACCGTTTTGATCGGTGGAGGGCCCAAAATATTGTGTCGCGTGCCATTGGTTCGCCATCCCTGGTTTAAGAGTTGACATGCTGTAAAGAAACAAATCTTGGTTATAGCAGCAATACTGAAAAACTGATAAATTTCGTTTTGGTATTAACTGATATTTTAGATAGTGTTTTTTTTTTTTTTTTTTTTATCAATAGAAATAGAACATACAATGATTTCTAAAAAAAAAATCGTATAGGACATTTCAAAATAATCCAAAACTGTAAATGATACACAATCATTTATTGTTCATAATGAGATTGTAATGTAGCAAAAAATAAATAAAAAGTGCTGAGTTTCTTGTTGAAAGATTGTAATATATAAAATGATCGTTTCTGAAAGTGATTGTGCTTTTTTTCCTTTTTTACTTACGAAGATTATTTTTACTTGTTACAGATACAGTCAAATCTATTTCTATGCAACTTTTTAAAGCGATTTATGATATTTTATATTATAGTTCGACATGAGGTAGTTTCCCGTTACAATGTATAGATATAACAGCTTAAAATCATTTATATTCTATAGGTGTGTATGTACAGATCGTATCAGCCAATTTCTCAAATATTAAATATTATTTTATATTATTGTATATGTGTTCTATCTATTATAAGAGAATTTATATGATGTAGTTCTGGAAAGAGAACTTGGACGGTAGAGCTAAGAGGTGAAGTATGTGTAGAACTATTGGATCACAGATTTACTCGTCAATTCCCTTTTAAAGCATTCTCAGCCGTTTTACATAAACTCGAGAAAAAAAAAACACTTTCTCATTATTTCGTAAAGATTGAAAATATTTTTTTAGCGAGAATTTTTAATACTATCTTTATCTACCACATATAAAAACTATTTCTTTAAGAATGTGTAAAAATACCTTGTTAAATCTATTTATCAATTTTTTGAATGTTTTTTGGGAGGGGAGACACGACGTTTTTGTACGGTCCATATTCGTCCCGCATAAAAACCAGGTTTGACTGTAATAATATGAAAAATCTCAATTGATTTTGAATCGGAATTGAAAATTTGATCTGCAGATTTTCATTAACTCTGTTTTTGCAATCCTGCTACTTTTTCGACCGTTATATTTTAAATATAATTCACTCGTTATGGGAAATGACATTTTTTTTCTTTTCTGGATTTTCACTTCTTTTTAGTTTTCCTTTAACTTTTTGGAGAAAAATTTAAATTTTTCTGCCCAGGAAATATTGAGGCAAGAGAAAGAGGGGGAGAGTAAGTCTCCTGAAAAAATATACTGGAATTTTTAAACCTGCAGTTCGTGACCGCAATAGCTTAATGATTATGGTCACGAACCCTTGACCAGAGGATCGCGGTTTTAAGTCCTGGCTCTACTGAAGACCCGCCATGTAGAGGAGGCCGATGCATGTTAAATCTGTGGAGGCTCAATGTTCTCCTGTTGATGTGATGTGGTAGTTAGGAAAGGAGGTGTAGTTCAGGTGTTGCCTTCGTTACCGACGTTCAAAATTACGAGGTCCCTCGCCAATAGCCATTTTGTTGCTTCTTAGTGCGACGTTAATATAACTCTCACTCGCGGCTATGGTAGTCAGTTGGTCATGGTCATGAACTCGTAGCTGTGTGTGACATTTTTGAGTCATGAGTTCGGGTCCTGAATCCACTGAAGAGGAGTGTGTAGTTCCGTATAAAGGTTCTGATTCGTTGTCATGGCTCAAATTTCTCCCGATGGCGAGGTGTGGTAGTTAGGGCGAGGGGGTACAGCTCAGGTGTTGTCCTCATCACTTGACCGAGGTCCATCGCCAATAGCCCTTGTGTTGCTTTTTTTGCGCAACTTTAATTAACTCTTACTCACTGATTACAGTGCAAGTAAAATAAGAGGTTGGGCATTTCTGTCCTAAAAAATAAAAATAATTGAATCTAAGAAATAAAATTTTTATAAAAGATATACTATTTTAAATTTATTTGTATATATTTTAAATTAACATATTGTTTTAAAAATTACTTTCGTTATATTTAACCTTTTTCTGTTTTATTTTTGAAAAAAAGTAGAGATGATGAAATACACAGGCGGTTTCTTTCCGTAAAATAAAATATATTACCCCAATAAAAATGTACCACATTTCTTTCCGGTTGTTGAGGCCCTCAAAAAAGGTTGCTACTTTGAGGTCATACAAAGAAAAAAAAAATTTCTTTTAAAAAAATCGCGACGTAATAGCAGTTTTTCGGAATTGCAGTAAGTGTTATGGAATTTTAATTTCTAATGAATACAAGTAATGCTTTTAACGTGAAGAGAACGTTCAATTTTTATGCAGTTTTAAATTATTTGTATACATGACTAAATATTTATTACTAGGTAATATTTTTTGGTGTTTCTAAAAATGTGTTGTTACAATTTTTGGGTGTAGCAACAAATATAGTTATAAAGCCATTCATTCTTACTTTTACTTATCGGAAAAAGGAATTAGGATGTGTATGTAAAGGAAAAATTTATTCTTATTAAAAATAACTTGATAATCTGAGATGACTAATTTTAATAAACATTAATTAAATAAGAAGTAGGAATAAAAAACCCTCTTGATATACCAATACCCGGAATTGTAGTAAATATAAGCAAATTCCAAAAAGTCGGTACATTATAACACACACTCACAATGGTAGATTTGTGTGCAATTTTAATCCCTGTATTCCGTCTGCATTACTAGGTCCCCCCCCCTATTTTTTCCTGGTACTTTTTGTTATATTCTTCAGGGTAAACTAACCCAAACTTTAGCAAAGTTTGACAGCGAAATTTTATGTCGAGGAGGCATAAATATGAAAGCAGTTTCATTAAATATATCTTTTATTGTTTAAATAAGTATAAAGTCAATGTGCTCGTTACTGGAGCAATCAAAATAATTAGTTGAATGTTGAAAACATTAGTTCACAGAAAAATAACATTACCAAACCTTGGTCAACCGATTCGAACCTTTCCTTCTACTGTCTAATATTTAATAGAACTGATCGAGAAACATCCTAAAAAAGCGAAGCAACAAACCAGTTGCATACGTCTAACATGTCTTCAGTCGAAGAGCTTAAACCACTTCTCACATTCCGTCTGAAACCCACGATCATATCTCAACCAACTTCGGTCTCCTTAATACTTACACGAGCCAAGTATAAAAATAGTTAAGTTTCAATTGCAGTTGTTGCCAACCACAAATCACGAAACTCGCTAAAAGGTCAGGTTCGAATCCGTTTGTTTACTTGAGATCATGGCGCGGGATTGGAAAAACTTAAGGACACCATAAGAGTTCCGATCCTAAAATAAATTTCAGCATGAATCTTTTCCAAATGTCTAATACTTTTAGAATTGATATTGTGTTATTGAAATTTGTGTTGGTATTAAAAGTAAATTGAAATTGTGAAAGAAAAATAAAAAATAATTATTTGTCAGATTGATGACATCCCAGGATACAGCCTCATATTTTTTTTTACGAAGAATTAATCAGCATTGAAGTCTTAAGACTTTTTGAAGCCCTGGGCCCTTATTCAAAAGTAGGTTCCACATACGACTTTGAGTAGACGGTGTATATACCCTTTGTCAAACACTCGTACAAACGGTAACCCGTAACAAATAAATGCGCTTGACTCACAATTTCACAAACCAATTCGACTGACTGTCGCCTTTTGATTAAATGAATAATGATAGTGTATAGTGTCGGGCTTTGGCCATGGACACGAACATGGCATTTTAATGCAGTCTTGCACTGTTGCCAGTTGGCGTATAGTTTGGAATTCCTAGTTTTTGGGGGAGAAAATGCCCAGGAATTAAATTTGGCGATTAAGGTTTTTCGGATCATGATCTTATTGATGCCGAGTTACGAATGACTTCGTAACTGGCATTGTCGAGTCAAGGGTTCGTGTCCCAGTACAACCAAAGACCCTCGGTGTGGAGTAAGCCGATGCCCGTAAAATCTGTCGAGGTTCACTGCCCTACCTTTGGTGTTGTGTGGTCGTTCGGAGAGAGGTGGTGCCATTTGGGGGTGTTGTTATAGTCACTTGACCGGGGCTCAAAATTACTAGGTCCGTCGTCCATAGCTCTAGGGCAACGTTAATATAACTGTTGCTCACTCGAAATTAGCAGAGAATGACGCAAATTAAATGCAACTAAGCCTCAAAGATACCTTTCTGGTGTAGTGTAGGTATTAGAAGAAAGTTATACTACCCTATTTGTGTGTCATCGTTACAAGTTCCGTTCCCGGTCGCCGTCGTTGTATTAAAGGGCAATGCAAAAAAGATAAGGAAAAAAATTCTTTTTTTAAAAGATTATTTTTTTCGTATGTCAGGATATAGATTCTTTCTTAAAATTACTATTTTCTTTACCAAAAAAAAAGAGAGAGAGAGAGAGAGAGTGAGAAATAGAATAATAAACGTTTATAGCATACTAAAGCTGGGATCATCATTTTAATATGCAGTAATACCTCGACTTACGCTACCCCGACTTGCGCGAATTCGGAGTTAAGCAATTTTCAAATCTCGTCGATTCGACCTCCCATGACTGATACTCAGATGAAATCAGTGCCATGGTCTCATGAAATTGGAAATGATTGAAGAAATTGTCGATCTTGCCAGGCAAATAAATTTTGAAGTAGAAAGTGATAGCGTTCAAGAATTGTTGGATTCCCTCAATCAGGAGCTGACAATTGATGAGCTCATAGAAATGCAAGAGCAAGACATTGAAGAAGTCTTTAGACCCAGTTCAATCAGAGGATCGAATGGGGGACGGTTGAGAATTTGACAGAAAGTCTCAATTTATAGTTGTAAAAGGGTTACAAATAATGGAAAATACCTACTCCAACGAAGAGCGTATTTTTTCAACAAAACGAGTAATAAAAAATTATTAGCATATGCTACGAGGAAATTTTGCTGGAGACAAAAAAAAAAAAAAAAAAAAATTCTTTAAGACAACAGACTACTTTGTCTATAAACATTAATAAAACATTTATATATATGACTTCGGTTTGTGATTTTGTATTTGTGTTATTAAAAATATTATTAAACATTTTGTTTTTCTAAATTATTATTTTCTTTCGTATCCGGCACCAACTAAAAATAATTTATATTTATATATATGCGAAATTATACCCCGATTTACGCGAATTCGACTTACGGGTTTTTATCACTCAATCCTATCTATCGTTTAAGTTCGGGGTATATTACTGTATATATATCTTTTATATACTTCTGGTTTATTTATAAGTATAAAGAAAGAAGTTAAATAGAAAAAGTTTTGAAACTCATAGAAATTTAATAAAGATGAATAAGCCCTGAATACCATTAATACTGTAATGCAGTTGTTTCATGAAAATGTATAGGTGTTTATTAATTTTACAGCTCATTAGCAATCTAGTTATGATTGAATTAATGAACAAAAAAATTAAGACAAAGAGAGATAGCGTCTTGTATTACCGGAACAACTCTAAAACGACCTCCGTTTTCTTTATTTTATTTTATTCGGAACGACAACACGCTCGACTCCGCAAAAACATTAATAAAAATCTACACCCACAAACACTGGAAACTGGTTTGAGTCTATCTCCACTTCCAAGTGTGTAGCATCTTAATCTTTCAGCTCAAAACAGTGTTTGAGTACAATTAGTGTGAGATCTCTTTGGATTAAATGCGAAAAAATGAGAAGCGAAAAAAGAAACCAAACGAGATTGCATGTTGACACTTTTTTTTTAAATTAGGGACTGCACGTGCAAATTGACAATCGTGCAGTTCCTATTACGTCACTCCCTGACGTCACGACCTTGAGGAACGACAGTTTATAGTGACGTTCGTTTTATTTCTTCCCTCAGGTAGAATGCTCGTTTTCTGGGACAATTCGGAACATCGGCTATGGAACACCGGACAGTGGCAAGTTGTGTTTGGGTAAGCATTACCAGTTTTTTTTAGCAGTTGAACCCTCACGCGTAAAATGTAGCACTCATCTATTAAAAAATGTACATAGATATTAGCAAAATATAATTTTTATCTCTGATACATCTCCATCCTGGAAAGAAGTTCATTATTTTTCGTTGACCAATGAAAAGTTTCTGGTGTTAATTTTTGGGGTCATAAATGCTCTTTTAGGGTGACTGCATTCGGAACCTTGATTTCGAAAAAGTGTATAATTTAACATTTTTTTGATATTTATTATCAGTTGAATTAGGGTATACATATAAAACCGTTTCAAGAACATTGTTACAATTAAAATTTTTATTTAAATGCAATTCTTTGGCGAAAAAATGAAGAAATAACATATTTTCAAATTATTCTCCTGTTATAAAAAAAATGCTTCTTGTACAAAACTTTGCCAACTGAGACTTGTATTCAGGGATTGATCTAAAAGTTTTGAAAAATGCCCATTATATTTTCAGAGTTACCATCAATTGAAACAATATATAGTGGGCGTTTTTTGTTAAAACTTCTCCACTGTGATATTATAAAATATCCATAAATCCACTTCTAAATTATATAAAATCTTAGTTCACAATTCCGGTATACAAGTTCTAGCTATATATAGGCAAAATATTATTATTGTAGTAGAAGCATTTTCCATAAAAGGAGAATGTTTTGTGTATATGTGTCATTCGTTCTTCATTTTTTGCCAAAAAAATGAAAAAAGAATGTAAGTAACTTAAAATAATTTTTAAAATTTAAATTTTTAAATAGTTTTTTTCTTGTAATAAGACGATTTTATGTGTATATTATCATTCGACATAAAATATCAAAGTAAATCACTAATTTAAAACCTTTGCTTTTTCAAAATCATTGTTCCGAACGTAGTCAGTCACCTTATAACAGTGAGTGCTTCTCAAACTTTCAATACTTGTGGTAAATTTTCAATCATAATTTTCATCGCTCCCCTCTCCATGCAATAACAATATATTGAATTCAATATTAATATATTTGACGTTGAGCGATTACGATTAATAGACGTAATACGATTTTAAGTGTAGAAACCTTTCAAATTATCAAGATAAGTATTAAATTTTGTATATGACAAGCACATAGGAGTCGCTAGTAATTATTGTTCTTTACTTAGTATTGAAAAATTAATTATCAAATACATTGTGTATTTATAAGTATATTATATCAGTGTAAATGTACATTTTTTACTTTTATTATGTCAAAATGTTTTTTTTTTTTTTTTTGCTTCCTTTTAGTCAACTTGCAATCTTTTAATTCTTTTATTTTTGACTTTTCGATGTGCTCGTGCCCCCCTTATAAGGTTATCACGCTTCCCTAGGGGGAGGGGCACTGTTTGAGAAACGCTGCCTTATATAATATTATTTTGTTTTTAATTTTGTAAATGCATAGCTGTGGATACAATCTTTTCTTTGTCCCTGAGAAATTTCCAACACATTACTTCAACAAATATTTAAAAAAAATTGTTTGCATTAATTTAGCGAAAAGCAAATACATATATAGTTTTGCAATTTAAATATAATAAATCATTTGGGGTAATATTTATTGTATATTTCCATGCTTCACTCAATTGTTGTTTCTGGTTCAATACAAATTTTTTACGTTTAACTGTTATGTTTTTTTAAAACTTGTATTCTTATTATAAAAGTTTCAAAAACTTTTATAATAAGAATATCAGTTTAAACCTTTTTTCCTTTTAGTGTTTCACATGCTTTTAGATAAATTTGTATACATAATTAGATCTAGTCTAGATCCTTCCTATAATGATAGAACAGCAAATTGGAGTATAAGCATTAATTTTTGAAAAGGTTGGCGAATAACGATGCAAAATCAGTCTGAAAATTCGAATTTTGTGACGGATTTGTCAGATCTTTATCTCATACTTGAAACTATTAATATTTTATGTAATTTATCTTCCTGAAAAATGCCAATCTCTGTAGTAATTAATGGTGATATTTTTCATTCTTTTTAAAATCCTACAACAATTGATTAACACACAACTTTAATGAATTTTTATATTTTAGAATGATTTTAAAAATAAATCATTTCGAATACTTTTTTTCTGGATTATGTTAAATATTCCTGTTTTCATATTAAGTTAAATATTTGAAGCGAAAAATCTTTGTATATGTTAATGTATGTGAGAAATTTTGTCGCAAGACAACATTCTTTTAAAGATGATTTTGAAAGATGAATTGTGTGTGTGTTTTAAAGTGATTATTTATACTCAATGTCTCCATGAATTGTCCAAACGTGTGTGTGTGTGCTTGCCTTTTCTCAAATAAAATGTTTATTTTTGCAAAGAAAGAAAGAAATGCGAAAAAATTTATCTTCTTTCAAACTGCAACTTGATAGACAAATTTAATCTTTCAAAAAAAAAAAAAAAAAAATAGGTTTCCCAAAGTTTTAATTTTAACCTAGAAATCAAGAGGTCTAGGTAACTGATTATTCCAAATATTCCCTCTTCCTTCCAATTCTATGATTAAACTCGAAAAGGAAACTAATTAAGGGCATATGTGATGAAATATAGTTCAAGTCTTTAAAGTGTTTAATGTAATATTTCGTACAAATTTTACGTACTGATATTCTTTCACAAAATAAGATTTGTATAAATATCCACACATTCTAAGCAATTTTATTTTGGAAAAACATTTTGGATAAAAACACTCATTGTAATATAATTTTGTGGCCGCGGTGAGAGAGAGAGCCTTGTGGTCAAGGTAACAGCCTCGTGGCCAAACGTGTAATGAGTTTGAGCTTAATACCGCTGAAAACCCGCCGTGTATGGCGATGCACGTTAAATCTGTCGAATCTCAAACATCCTCCCTTTGGTGTGGTGTGGTTTGGAAGTTAGGTGTCGTCGTCGTCACTTGACCATGGTTCAAAATCAGGTCCATCGCCTAAAAGCCCTTGAGTAACCGAAAAGTGCGACGCTAATATTCATTCGCACACTCACTTGACGACTTTTTTTCTGACCGAATCGTGGATTAAAGACCTTCAGTAAATATACGTCATGTAGCAGTGTTAATTGACTTTACATCTGTCGAGGCTGAAAGTCCACACGTTGACATGGTTTGGAGAATGGTGTACCAACTCGGGTGTCATTCGCGTAACTTGTGATTGTTGTTCAAAATTATGCATGTTGCTTCGAATGAGTTAGTATTTATTAATGTGGCACTTAAAGAAGCATGAGGATTGCTGGTCACTGACCTCGTAGTTTTGAACCTCTGTCAAGTGACGGCATCTGAGCCGGAATCTCATCCCCAAACTTCTACACCGCGCCAAAAAGAGGACTTTGAGCCTCAACAGATATCACGTGCATTAGCCTCGCGACTTGACATCGCCGGCTATGAATCCGTGACTATGACCACTTGGCTACCACAGTCCTTATGTTGTTTCGATATTCAACGTTAAGGATAAAAGATCAACCCAAACCCGTCGCGCAGAATACTGGAAACTGCTGATGATGTAAATCATGATGCAAATGCTTGGATTGGGATCAACTACTTCAGATAGCTTCTAATGCGGGGTGGGCATTGCGTCGATCGCGATTGACCGGTGGACCTCCAAGACAATTTGGAGTGACCGCCTGAAGATAAGCCGTTGGTAATTGTATACGGAAATATTGAACATTGGCCCACAGTACGCAGACAGTCTTCTACAGGCTATAATTACGAGAACTAACTTTAGATGAAATGTTTTATTTTTTATTGTGTGAAGAGGTTATTTTAACGTCGCACTATAAAGCTGCACGAAGGCTATCGGTGACTGACCTCGTAATTTTACGAAATGGTCAAGTGACGAGGGTGACACCTGACCTGGCATCCCCTCTCTTCCACACCACACCCATGGGAGGACTTTTGAGCCTCGACAAATATTTCGTGCAACGGTCCTCTTTACACGCTTCGCAGCGGTCTTCAATGGTACGAGGCTCGAACTCGCAACACATCGGCGTGGCCGCGGTAGCCTAGTGGCCAAGGTAATGGACTCGTGGCAGGCATGTCATGAGTTCGAGCCTAGTGCCGCTAAAGACCCGCCGTGTAGGGGAGCGATGCACGTTAAATCTGTCGAGAGCTCAAACGTCCTCCCGTTGGTGTGGTGTGGCAATTAGGAGAGGGGGTGCCAGCGCAGGTGTCGTGCGCATCACTTGACCATGGTTCAAAATTACGAGGTCCTTCGCCAAAAGCCCTCGTGTAGCAGAGCAGTGCGTATTGAATATTCACTTCCTTCAGGACACATCGGCCAGGCATCCGTGACCTTTATCACTTGGTTATAGCGTCTGCTGAATCGGTGTTGTAGTTCGGGAAGGGGTCGTAGAGACTTTACAGCAGGTGATTAAATTATTATTTTTTTTTTAAAATCCTGAGCATAACGTGGTGTAGATTTGTGATATTTTATGGCAATTTTCTCGTTCTTGAGTTTTATTTCTCTACTTATTGTTTCAAATTATATAATTTCTTCTGTTTATTAGTATAATTCAATAACAAAAACCTCGTTTGTTTAAAACTTTGTTTCGTTATTTTTAGCAACATGTTGCTGTATAAGCTTTAATTGCGCTTAACATTCGGTCCTGTGAGATAACATTTACTCTGGAGTAGCTGCGCACGACGGCATTTAAAGAAATAAAATGGTGCACGGTGTAAAGAATGCACAATGATCTCTGATTACTGATATTAAAGATTGCATCAATGTACATGATGGCAGTTAGAAGTTAATCTGGAGTTCTAAGTCTTCAAACATTTAATTAGCTCTAATAAAAAGATATTTTATATCATTATATATATTAAAAACCTCTTAATGATTATAAAACACTGGTATTAGATTTTTTAAATATTATTTACATATTTATGGAATAAGTGCAGCAGATAGGTTTGCGCTATGTTCTATATGAGTAAGTTGCAACGTCAATAGAATTTTATCGTGGCTTTTCGAAATAAAAAAAAAAACACCTTGAACACAAGCTTTATTTGAATTAATAAAATGGCGTTTATATACGGTTATCTGTAGTTTTACTTTACCAACGACAGAATTACTATAAATAGTTTTATTTTTCTAACATTGTATGAAATAATTAAATACTTATTCTTTGAAACATTCTGTAGAATATTATTGTTCTACTTTGTCTGTGCTTTTAGGTTTTGATAGGCTATCCTCAATAATACAATTGTAAAGCTTTAGGTTAACATGTAAGAAAAAAGGTTATAAATAAACAAGATTTGGTATAGTGGTTAGTGACGCTGACTGCGGTATCGTAGGGCCTGGGTTCGAATCCCGGAGAAGGCATGGATGTTAGTATTGTAATCCTACATGACTTTAAATTCCTTCTTCCTGTGTGCTTCATGCTTACTTCTATAAGCCCCCGTGTGATACTTTGTGGTGCACGGAGATTTATTAATGTTCTCAATAAAAAAGTAAACAATATTTGAGTTTACACGGGTTAGAAAAAAAAGAAAGCTTTGTTTATTAAAAAAAAACGAACATCGAAAGATGTTTAGTTGTATTTCTTTACCCCTCAGGGGGCTCACCTTCTTTGGGTGAGTACGGGTGTCACAATCCCGAGATGCCCTAGTGATCTTTTGGCAAGGGCTCACTCTCTTGTGATTACGGGTTTCGCGCACCCGCCTCTCCCGAGCGATCTTTACTTCTTTACTTTCACCTTTATTTCCCCCACTTCCTTTTCCGCCATAGTTAAAAAGAAAACACTGGTTTTTATTTCCTAAGAATACATATCCAGGAATTTCATTTTATGGTTTATCCCCTTAGTGGGTCTTGCTTTATTATTGATTTTTTCCTTACATATTATCTTTAATTTTACTTGCGACGAAGTCCTGTGGCAGACTAGGACTGGGTGGAATGAAGTTGAGTCTGATGGTTTTTTCACAATTGGTACGACGACACAACAGAATGCTCCCTGGGAAAACGGGCACTTGGAGCGAGGTTTTAAACTTCTGAGGACCTTTGGACTGGTGAGGTGGGGTCTTGGAGGAAGCGGCCATGTAAAGGGTACCGGAGAAAAGCTGAGTTTTGCGTCTCAGGCCGCCAGATAGTACAGGAGCCCGGGGCAGACTAACCAGCATGTCCTGGCTGCTCTATCAGCTGGTGTATAATCTCGCCTGCCTTGTAGCTCCAGGTGGTGCCTGGATGGGGTCCTGCATTGCAGAGCGGGGCTCTCCCGATGCCACTGCTGGTTGCTGAATCTGGGGTTAGCCCCGCCAAACTGGTTCTCTGAAAATCGAAAGGGATTCTCCTCCTCTTCTCAAAACAAAATCAAAATACAAAAATAAGAAAAATAAAAACGCATTCTTCTAAATCCCAACAACTTATGGTGGTCAACCAACTCTCAAACTTGCTCGAATCTTTTCCCAGTTAGTTGTTCTTATGACAGCTGATGTAACAAGCTTTCCAATACTACTTTTCTTATCTCTAAAAGCATGACAAGGTTCAGATGGTTCTGTAGGAAATCTATAAAATATTACCATCCGGTGATTTACTGATAGAATCACAACACAAGACATCAAATAATCTCACAATGTACAATCTTTCAAACTTTCTATGTACCTGCTACTCCTCAAAAACACTCAATTCTCAGGAAGTAGTTACTGCCCAGATCTGATACCTTTCCAGCGTTCTGGGGTGAAAAGCACTTCTCCAAGGATGGAGGCTGTAGAAGTGCTTCCATAAAAGACAGGTAGAACAACTTCCCATTATTTGCCAACTTTTCTAAACCATACATTACCAGAAAACATACTAATTGGTACTTAAACATTAAAATAAGACATACCCTTAATCCCTCTCAGATGTTTTCGCTTTCAAAGATTATGAGTCATGGAACAGCTGTCTTGGGGCTTTGCTACCTGCATAAATACACGTAGTAGGACACCTCAGCAGACTATGTACGACAAACGGAGAAAGTGTCAAACTGAAGACACGCTGCTTTTCAAAATCTGTACAAAATGGCAGTGAAAAGCTAAATAAGAATTAAGTACTTAAAAACCTTTCATATTCTGAAGCAAGAAACGGCGATGGTCAATATCTGACCGACCCAACTTCAGTTTTATGCTAATGCAGTAACCAACACAAAATCGAAAAAGATACGCAGCTCAAACAGACATAGAACTCAAAAGAATTAGCAGACATAGAAACACCAACAAACATTTAAATTTCGTGAAGTAAAACCTCCCTAAGATTATCATATCTCCGTCTGCCGTTACTTGTTTCTGGACGCGTAGATGGATTAACAGATTCAGAGACATTTTTACAAATCACTATATTTATTGATACCTCTTAATCGGAAAGTTACAACATACTATTAAATTTAAGAACAACAACAAACACAGTGGAGAATGAAGGGTAACTATGTGCGGAACTGCAGATCTGAACCGATCCCCGAAAGATCTTGACACTCAATTACAACTAAGCACACGTACACGTATTTGTTCTAAGTCACTAACGATTCTTCTCGCACTTCGGCAGGTTCGTCTTGTAGGATACTTGGTTCAGGACCCTGATCAGATAAGAGTTCTCGGACTTTGCAAATTCATCTTCAGCTAGCTTGGCACGCATGCCGTACTCACACTAAATTTGTATAAACTGCGATTGATTTCCGATGTCTCAATTCACTTTACTTTAGAAATTCTACTCTTCAACTTTGCTTCTCTCCTCTCTCACTTTCACACTTTTCAGCTTTCTTTCGTTAACTCTGCAGAAGCCCAGACATATAAATATCTCATTTGCATGAATCCTTTGGCTCCGGGGAGATTGTTGATATAAATGAACTTTTAAGAAAATAGAAGTTAGGTTTAGACCGTATAGATCCGTCACAAATTTAACTTACTAGATCTCTAAGATTCTCCAAGCTCAAAGCCATTACAAATAGCAATTGAACAAAACTCTATCTCCCCTGACATCTTTCACGGACCTAGTCGTAACCTGAGACAAACGGTCTCCGATAACTACTCAATACCTTCCGATACTGAAGTTTTGGTGGAAATAGACAAGATTCCTGAATGGCCAGTTACTGGCAATGTCAGGAACTGCCAAATGCAGACATCAATTCAGATATAATCTGATGCGTTCAAACCACCAAAGAAGTAGAAGACGTTATGCTTCTCGATTAAAGGAAATCAAGACAAAAGCTATTTACCAATAAAGTAAAACTCTGAAAAGCCTAAAGGCTCTCCGTAGCTGAAGTATTAGTAAATAATTCAGTGGAATTAGTCTGTCTGGAAAACTTAGAGGATTTAAAATCGCTGATGAAATGACATTTACCTGTGGCGCGGCTCTGAAGGGCAGCTTTAAAACCATTATGCACATTCAACAGCTACGGATATTACATTCTTCGGAAGGACTGCAATACGGGTGAAGAGTTTGTGGGCGTGTCTACTCTATCTTCACATGTACCATTTTCCCTCGTCTAATTCGCAGCTTCAAGCTGTTGCAGTGCAGGTTTCTATTTTCTACAGTTACAATCTGTAATGTATACCTACCACCCACTGCCCTGCCAGATTTTAGAGAACTCTCAGGGCTTATAGATCCAACTCCATCACCATTCATCATTTGGATGACTTCACAATGCTCATCATTTGCTATGGGCTGCCAAGATGTAATTCTGAGAAAAGTCATCGAACTGTACAGAACTTGACTCACCTTGTTAAACGACGGCTCTAACACCTATTTTCCTTCTCAACCCTATCATTTGGCAGCCATTGATTTGTCTATATACTCCATTATGTGCTATTAGATCTGACATGAGTGTTCTTGCAGAAACCTAGGTAGCGATCACTTCCAGTGGTAATATCTTACGCTACACCAATTGCGTGTCGACTCTTCACCAACCGCGGTGGAAGTTCGATCAGACCGACTGGGAAGCTTTCAGGACCAAGCAGATATAACAGAAGCATACTTAGCTCTGGCTCCCAATAGGCGGTATCTCTTCAGTAACATCTTGTTCCTATCTCAGCTAATAATGCAATTTACAACCATCCTCTAGATCCCGTTTCCCAAACCTTGGTGGAACAAAGAATGCCAAATGGCAAGGATCAAAACAAGGCTTGGAATCGTGTTTCGACGTTACCTACTCAGACAACATGATTGCTTTAGGCTCTGAGCAGTCAGGAAAATCCACCGGCAACGTAAAGGAATCGTGGATAAAATATAGTCAGTAACATCACATTTCGGCTTTCTCAAGTAAGAGGTTTGGAACAAAATCCGTAGCTCAGTGGAAATACAGTGCTAGCCCTGTCTCCATAGCTGTCTAATACCGCTAAAACTCTAGTTGCGACAAGCAGTAAAGCGTCGAAGAGGGTGAGTTAGATTTTCCTCTTCAAACAGAAAGCTACAACTCCCGCTAACACTCCTTGAACTTCGCATAGCCCTGCATCGCTTGGGTAACACAGCAGCAGGTCAGACGGCTACTACTATTATGTTACAGGCATCTATCCGAAATTCTATCCTCTCCTTCTATTATTGTTCAATCGCATCTGGACAAGTTTTCCCACACGTGGTGTCATCCCACGTTTTACCGTTTCCAAAGCCTGGTAGATCCAACATCAGCAAATAGCCGCCTATTGCCCTCACAAGCTGCTAAGGCTGATGGAGCTATAGTTAGTGCGAGTTGATGTTCCATGTAGTCACATAATCTCCTTTCACCACTTCAAGTGGATTTCGAAATCAAGATCGACCACAGACAATCGCATTCGTAGAACTTGCCATCAGAGGCTTTGTCAAGAAACAGTATAACATCTTTGTTTCTTGACATTAAAAAGCCTATGACATGTCTTGGAGGTACAAGCATACTTAGAGATCTATATGCAATGGACATCAGAGGTGCACAGTTTTATCAAAAATTTTAAACCATCGTTCTTTCCAGCACGCCTGCTTATTTTATTCAAATATTTTATCAAAGAACAATGTGTCCTCGCAAAGGGTCTGTTTCATACTTTTATTTATTATTAAATTAATAGCATAACCCATCATATAAATCAGAGTTCAGTGTTCTCTATATGTGGAGATGTACAAATATCGTACTCGTCAAATTCCTCAATGTTGCAGAACGACAAATTCAGATCACTTAACAACTTCACTAAATGTGAACAAGAACAGTTTGTTTTCAACAGAAAAACGGTTAGTGTTATATTCAGTCAAAGCGGTGTTTCCAAACCCTGAGCTTTTATTGTAAACTTCATTAAAGTTGTTAAGGAGTTCAAATTCTAGGTCTTATATTTGACCAATCTCTCCGATTCAATCGTCATTTAAAGATCTCAAAATCAAGGGCCTAAACATCCTCAAAGTATTGTAAATACTCGCTGGGAGCAGACCGAACATCCTTGCTTCGCCTCTACAGAGCTCTGATTAGATCAAAACTGGACTATGGATCTGTGGTGTACAGTTCTGCGTGCAAATCTCTTTGAAGATCTTGGATCAGTACATCATCAGGCTTAAGACTTTGTCTGAGGCCTTCCACATCACCGGTTGAGTCCTCTATGCTGAAGCCCTGACGAACCCTACTTGAAAACAAATCTGCACTCCTATTTATTCAATTTTGCTATGATTTAACAGTCATCGTTCATCCCTAACTTCTCACAACCTCTTTATAATTTAGAAACCTGATTAATGGACTTAAATCTAGACATTGGAAGAATTGCTCTGTGCAAGATTTCTGAGTACCTTGAAAATAATTTATCTTAAGGACGATTTTACCCTGTCATGCTCTCAAAAGCATGCACTCACAATAGTACATAGAACACTTGGAACACAGAGTCTTTTCCGACTATGAACCTATCTTCACGGAATGGCTGACAAAGTCAAGATCCCATGTTGTTCGGCGTAGTTTCTCTGAGTACTGTAATTACAGACGCTGTACCAATTTCAGCATCCAATTTACACTGCTGAACTTGCGCTAGAATAGCTATAGAACATATTTCACTATCACGCGGTATAAGTTCGTTATTTAACAGACTCCTGTGCCCTTCAAAGCATTGTCTCTTTACATTCATGTCGTCTCATCCCATCCTTGTGGACATCATATGCTTGACTAATCATCTTAAGAAGAAAGATATCAGATTTTGTTGGATGGGACGCTGGGAACTGGAATGAACTGGCTGATACAACTGCATGATCAGCGACAGGCTCTTAGAAAGGTTCCTATTCCGCACTCTGACCTGGCTTGTTTCAGGCAGAAACTGCAAAGTGTATGGCAATCAAACTGGGACAACAACTGAAAATAAGTTGCATAGCGTCATGCCCGTTCTTGCTCCAACTATTGCCATCGTAAAGAAACCGCCGTGAGCAGGTGATATGGACTAGACTGCCTGGACACCGCCTAATAGGCATCTTCTGTTGGTGAACCACCACCCTATTGCAGATATTAATGTCCCTATCGGTGAAACACATACTCTGTGATTGTCACTTCAAATCATCTTAGACATCGCTAACTCTGTTGATTTACTATCAGTATTTTAAACAATCCACCAATTCCTCCGTGTTTAATTCTAAGCATCGAGGTTGTATTTCATATATAATTTATCTATAGATTCTAGAATAGCGTCCCTCAGGACTCGCCTTCTTTAGGTGAGTACGGTGTGTCCGAGGTGCCTGTGATCTTTCCTTTTCCCACGTTGTTTAGTCTTTGTAAACATGGGCTTCGAACCGGGTACTGTAGTCCTTCTCTTTTTCGACCCTCTTCCTTGTCATTCAATTCTTCTTTCTTTCTCTTCCCGTCTAGATACAGATATTAAACAAATGTTTGGCGCAGTATGGCCGAAATCAGTCTTGCACTTAATAAACTAAAATCTCCTCCTCTAAGAATAGCTTATATGACTCATGTCCCGACAAAGGTTTATGTCCTGCAAATCTTATTTACTGTTCTTATTGTCTCTCTTGACATTATGATCTAAAGTGGTCCTTGCGCTAAAAACCTGTTTCGCATAAGAATGTGAACTGTTCATGGATGGGGAAAAGTTGCAGCCTCTGTTGGTGGCTGGACTAAGGCACCTGAATAGACAGAGGACCGACTTGGCTCCATAGATGTACCATTTGGTCTGGCTCCTACCTACGTGGACCTGTCCGGCAGGGAAAACACCTGTTAGGAAAACTACCGCCGGCATGGCTCAGGGTTGCCAGGTATAAGCCCTCAGCACGTCAAGCTAAGGTTACCAGGGAGATGGAGAAAACGGTTTAAGCTCACTTTTCACACAATCTTCTCTTAGAGAGCAGTACTGTTTCAGGGAGGGACATAGCTCTCTCTCTGATCAGCCTCTTTCTTCTGTGAAAGGATAAGAGATGCTTACAACAGGAAACCTGCATAATCACTGTTGCGGTTTCCTGGATCCAGATTTTGACAGAGTCTGGGTATTTTCTTGTTATCAAACTTTAAAATGTTTGGTGTGGGATCTCTCCCTTCACATAGATCTAGAGGATATGGGGTGGACACTTTGGCCCAGGCTGGCCTTGAAGCCCCAGCTGTCGGCACCTCACCTTTGGAGATTCTCAAGTAAACACCAATAGATCGCTTGGATTGTCCTCCAGAGCACCATTGTATCGTGTTCTCGTCCTGGGCTCCTGGCTCACGTTTTAATAGACAGAACAAAAATATTCTACCCACTTTCAAGTGGTCACCTTAAACCATGCAATTTTCTGAAGGATCAAGAACTGAAATGGAGCTGTTCTGAGCCGCTCGCCTCTTACATTCTCTAATGCCTTGACTCACCAAGAGAATTGTAGTGAATCCGCCTTCTAGTGTTGGATTTTGAGAGAGTACGCACCCCCATTGTTGAGAGTTTGTTGCACGCCCCCATTGGCACTGCTGGCCAAGGGGCGTCTCTCTTCTTTAATTTTTTCATCAAGAAAGCACTGCTATGACAATGGTCGTGAACTTGTTGGTGTGTTTCTATTGAGTCATAGTTGAGTCTTAGCCACTTAAGAAGGTTTAGAGGAACTGATACACATTTAATCTGTTTAAGAAACTCATGGCATGATGTGGAATTTGGAAGAGGGCGCTCAGCTAGTGTTCGCTCTTGATCGTGGTAAAAGAATACGAGGTTCGTCGCCAATACCCATCGCGTAACTTCTTAATGTGACGTTTGGGAAAAATGAATCCATTAATTGAAAGGGGTTAAATTCGTTCTCCATTCTGATACTTTCCTGCTACTATTTATCTTGTACAAGCAGTACGTCTCGTAGACTCCGATGATCAAGTCAGGATGATCTGGAGCATGTCATGAGTTCAGAACCAGTATCACTAAAGACCGTGTAGGAAGGGATGCACGTTAATCTTTTGAGAGCATAAACGTCCTCCGTTGGTGTGGTAGTTAGGAGAGGGTGGCCATCTCAGGTGTATCCTCACCACTTGACCTGGTTCAAAGTACGGGCTCGTCTTGCAAAGCCTGTGCAGCTGGAAGTGGTCAGTTATTCACTCACTCACTCACGCAGCCACGAAAGGCCAGAGGGAGTTGAGTAACAGTTTCGATATTGCTGCCACTGAAGTCCCGCCGTTTTGAGGGGCTGATGTACGTTAAATCTGCCGGGGATCAAAGTTCTCTTTTTGCCGTTGTGTAGAAGTTAAATGAGTGGGATGCCAACTGGGGTGTCTTCCTCATCCCTTAACCTTGGTTCAAATTGACGAGGTTCGCTGGCCTTCATGTCATGCAGGTGACGTTAATAAACTCTTCATCCGCTCATTCTTGCTTTGTATGAAGTTTTGTATAAATCTTGTATGAAAGTATTCTTTTAGAATAAACAGTTAAATTATACTTATTCTAGATTTAACAAGCTATTTATTCCATTCAAACTTTAAATAACTTCTCTCATCGCTAATTTCTATTAAATGTGGGTATAAAACCTCTTGTAAACATTTCGTGTATTTTTAACTCTCTTTTATTCACCATCGAACTTCGAGTTCTATTTTATATTCAACTGGAGCATTGTGAATACTGTAGTTGATTAACCTTTGACCATTTTGCGTCTAAATTCGACAACCTACATTCACAGGCTCCCCCCCCCCTCTCATATTTGTTTTATTCTGAAAATAAAATAAAGGCGGCAGCAGCCCAATGTCCATAGTCACAAATGTTCTGTGTGCTATAATTAGAGCCCTAGTGTCGCTGAACACCCACTGTTGCATGTTAAGTCTGTGTATCCAAAGAAGTATACGTTAGTGGTGTGGAAGAGTTACCGCTCAGTGTCACCCTCTCCTTGACCGTGTTCAAAAACTTCGACGAGTTCTTCTCCTTCCTCGTATTTGAAGTAGTAGTGATTCTCACTCGCTGAAAATGAAAATAAAAAATTCCAAATTTGATTTTCTAAAAATCGATTTGATTGCTATTGATTTGTATTTCCTATTGTAAATGGAACTGTTCGATTGACCGGGTGCCAATCTAGCCAAGAGTGCACTTTGTCCATGAGAAAATCTACACAAATGTGTGTGAAAGTTGTTTATTTCTTGTGCGACTTGATCAGGTAGTAGACTTTTACTTAAGGGGTGTTTTATATTACTCTAATGCAGATAGAGGTGACGAAATCTATCACAGTACTTAAAATCACAGTTTTAAATTTAAAAAACTGTAAAGATTATTAGCGAGCTGTAATTGAAACGTGAAAAAAGAGGCTATTGCATAATTGTTCGCTGTGGCCTGCAAGTTTGACGTATTTGCTCAAGGGTGACACTAAATAAATTAAATAAAAAAATTCCATACGATACAACAAAGATACATTTGTTTGTCATAGAAAAAACCCGCAAACGTAATTTTCATTCATCGTAACTCTGAAAGTTGTTGATGAAATGACTTTCCGGGGGAAAAATTCTTGCGCGATACAATACGAATATTTTGTCCGTACAGGAAATGACTTAGAACGGAGAATTCATGTCAGTTACCTTTACAAGGAAATACCCAAGGGATACAAAGAGTTGATATCTTCCATTCTATTCTTCGGTGTTTAATTTTATCAAAGGACAATGAAGTGCATTTAATTACCTAATAAGCTGGAGATTAGACTAACGAGATAATGTTTCTGTTTGCGCAGCCTTGAAGTTTGAATACATGATATATTTACTTGAGTAATCGTCTAATGATTTTTTTTTAGAACAGTTGTCTTTCGAATTTGTTGGATACAAATAGCAAATTAGTTTATTCGATGATTTGTGCAAAACTCATTTGAAAAAAAAAATGATTTTGTATATAAATTGATGGTAAAAAAAATAGATGCTAATTGTTTGGAAAAAATTATAATTAATAAAAGTAGATTTTCCTTTTTCTGATTCTAATTCTGAATTTTTAAAAAATTAATCTAGAGGTAAGGTCAATAGTTTCCTGATTAGAAGGACGCGTTCAGGGTGGGGGATGTCACATGTTTAACAAACTTTGTTATACCAGAGGTCGACACTCTTATACTTCTGATGTGCCAAACCTATCTACCAATATGATTGTCTACCACGCTGTACGAAATATTTGAAACAATTTGACTACCGCGGCAATGCATGTAGATTTAGAGATAAGACGTCAAAAGAAAAATACAGATATTTAACGTTTTAGATGGTTTTGTTACCAATGGCAAATTATCGTTTGCGTTTCGAATGCCCTCGTCTCGGGAAAGTGGTGCTTAGCACTTTAAGATTTTAAATGAAATATACATTATGAAATGTGTGCATATATAATTTGGTCAAACGAACTTGTGACTGGCGTGTCATGAGTTCGAGCCTAGTGCTACCGAAGACCCGCCGTGTTGAGTGACTGATGCACGTTATGTCCACGACAACGGAAGGTTCAAAATCCTTCCGTTGGCGTGAAGTGGAAATTTAGAGAGAGGGATACCAACTCGAGTATCGTCTTCGTCATTTTACCATGGTTCAGTGAGTGAATATTAACGTCGCACTGTTAAGCTACACGAGGGCTTTTGGTGATGGACCTCGTAATTTTGAACCATCGTCAAGTGACGAGGATGACACCTGAGTTGGCATCCTCTCTTCTAACTGTCACACCACACCAACAGGAGGACGTTTGAGCTCTAGACAGATTTAACGTGCATCGTTCCCCTACACGTTACCCTTTTGTGGTACCCCCTCAGGGGGCTCACCTTCTTTAGGTGAGTACGGGTGTTACAATCCCGAGGTGCCCTAGTGATCTTTTCCTTTTCCCACGGGATTTACTGTCTTTGGTAAATATGGGCTTCACGAACCCGGGGTACCCTAGTGATCCTTATCTATTTTCGACCCTCTTTCTTGTCATTCAATTCATTCTTTCTTTCTCTTCCCGTCTAGACCACAGATCTTAAAACAAATGTTTGGCGCATAATAGCCGAAATCGGCTCTTCCGCCAATAAACCCCAAAATCAATCAATCTTTTGTGGTACTGGGCTCGAACTCATGACGTGCTAGCCATGATCCGATACCGTGACCACTTGGCTACCGCGGCCACTTGACCATGGTTCAAAATTACAAGGCACGCTGCGAATACCCTTAATGGTGCTTCAAAATGCTAAGTCAAAATATACTTACTTGGTTGTATTTACAAGGGGGATCATTCTTAGGTAATAGGCACTATGAGGGGGCAGGCCGCATATTCCAACGGGCCACGGTATCCAACACATTTTGTCCCATGCATGGAACAAAAAGTACTGGATACCCTTCGAAGGAATCCAAGAACCATGTTGGAAATTCAAGTCACCCGTGGCTTGTCCTCACTATGCGTATCAAATCGTAATGATCCATGTTCATACAAAAAGTGGTACAAATCAGCAAACATCCGGTGTTCCGGTGCATCTGTCTGTGAGTACCTTTCCGATACAATCTTGCTGATGCTCGCGCCTTTACTTCTGCCAATCCGTACATCAGGTACATATCTGCCAGCTCGGTATTTGTTAAGCGTTCCACATTCCTCTGCAGGCAACGACAGCTCAAATGACTGCGGTGGGAATGAATGCTGAACATCACTGGGAAATAGAATGCAAGGTGTTCCTCCATCCCATACTGAACAGTATATGTGGCCTTAAAGTGGAGAGGCCTAGATTGGGAGGGAGCTCCCTGGTTGGTGGACTAGAATAAGCAAGGGGGTGTGACTAAAGTGACTGCCTCGGAGAGATCCGAAGTTAGAGAAAATTGTCTTGCTAGCAGATGAGAAGCTCTGCTATTATTGGAGTGGGATTGTGTGGGGGTGAGCTAGCACTCTGCTGGTTGTCCTGAAGTTATGGAACAGAAGAGGCTGAAAAAGAAAAGGCCTGCCTGTGTGGTTTCAGAATGAGAGATTAAAGATTAAAGCTAAATTAAATTTAAAAAATGAATAAAAGGGAGAATTTAAAACGGTTGATTCACCACGAGTGGAATGACCAATTATAACCGTAGGGGGAATGATGAGAGTCCAGGATTCTTCTAGGCCTCTTAGTATTGGCATTGGGGTAATAGTTTTCAAGATTGATATTAGCATTATTGGAGTTCGGCAAATTATCAAATTTTATTGCCAGTTTTTGATGACTGTAGTAATGCAGGTGTTTTTCCTTAAATGCTCTTGTGAATAACTTCATCTAGCGCCGAAGGAAGAAGTTTCCAATTATGGGTTGGTATGCAAATCTGAATCCTTGTGATGTTCATTGCTTTCCCTTAGTCTGTCCCAATTATCCTGGGACACTGCTTTTTTTTTAATGTATTATGGTCATATATTATGAATGGACTGTAAAGTAAACATGACTAAAGAAAATTTCTGCTTTCAGGTTCGAGAGTTTATTACTATTTTGATCATAATTCATGCCTGCTTTATTTTTTTCTAATTTATTTTGTTATATTTTTATTTCTAATTGCAACGCAGTTTTTATCACAAAATCTATTCATGTATTATATATAGTTAAAATAATTTACTGCATTTTTTTTTTTTAGGTTTCATGTGTGATATTGATTCAGATCCATGTGACTTCTCAACAGACACTGAGGCATCGTACCTCGAGCAGAAACCCAAGCGAGAGGACAGTCCTTTTTCCAGAGACAAATACATCCGGGCATTATCTTCCGGTTTTTCCCGATCCCGTTGTAGAGTATGTAGGACGCGAACCACCGCTCGCTCCACCCACTGACAAATTCGGTCGCCCATTCTGTATCAACAAAGCGGAAGATACATTTTGTGAAAAAGTAGAAAATTATCCTAAGTAAGTTTGTCATGTTACCTTGGTTAGTAAAGAGTTTGACTGTAGTAGTCCATTAGTCGTGATTGCAAATTCATAGTAAGCGTTTCTTCTGCGGAGGCATAGTTTCAAGTCCTGATGATGATCCAAGTTCGTAATGCACGTTTAACCAGTTTATTTGGAATTGACGAGTATACTTGCCATGGAGAAGTTGCAGGATTTTGTTTAATGACGAATATACTCTCCATGCGTAAAAAGTAGTTACCATTGGCTATTTAAATTGTAGTTTTTGAGAAAAACAAAACCTAATACTCTCAAATTTCAAAATGTTAAGAATATTTTGAGGCCAGGACAAAGTAAAACAAGTAAAAAAAAAACTGAGATATGTGTTTTCGTGTTAAAAGATACAGCAATATATATACAGTCGACTCCCGATAATTCAAACTTACCATAATACGAACCTCTCGATAATTCAAAGTATATGCTCAGTCCCTAGAAAAACTCTTGATATTTCGAACTAAAACAATACGTTTGGGTGCACTCAATAATTTGAATTAAAATCTCTAATCTAAAATCTTGCTACAACACGCAATAATTCGTAATTATCTTATAAATCTCTCGACAATTCGAACACTCACTATCATGTACAGTCCCAGTGCAAACAGGTTGGAGCTTACAAGTTTTGTGTTGTATTGTCTCTGCGTGTCTCCCCTGTAACGTAATTTCTTTAATGACCTTCTGTCTGCTACCCCTTCTTCGTGTTTTCCAGTTCATCAGGCGAAAATACACTTTCATTGCTTTCCTTCTTCAAGTGGATAATAGACCAACCGCCCTGTTGTGAGCCATCCACTTCTTTCGTTTAACATGTGATTTTACTACACATGTGATAAGAAAAAAATAGTCTGCTATTGTGTAGAAGAGATGCGTGTATGATTGTGTATGAATGTATTCTTTTAATTCAGGACTTTTAACTTCTGTAAAATATTTATACTGTATAATATGTAATTTTTAAATATACTTTAAGATAACTTTATACATATGTACACAATTGTTGTTTTATTACATAGTTTCAAATTTAAATGTGTTAGAAAAAAAAATTTTCTTCGTGTATTTTGGGATTTTTTTCTACCCTCTCTTCATAATTCAAACTCTTGATAATTCGAAGTTTTTCATTGGTCCCACCAACTTCGAATTTTCGAGAGTAGACTGTATATATATATAGTTAACAAAATTAAGTTTATTTGAGTACATTTTATTTACATAGATATGTATATATACATTTATTAATAATCAACAAAACAAAAACATTCTTAGGAACTTCATGAAATTAATAAAAAAATTAGCAATACCAAATTCTTTAAGATTTCCGTTTTTATCTTTTATTTTTCCTCAACAACGTTAAGAAGCTCCATCTTCATTTTAAGCGAAATAGGTGTTTGCTTACTTCCCGAGCTTTTTGCCATTGTGCTCGTAAAACAAATTCTTCTAAAATAGAAAATAAAACCGCGAACCAAATCACTGATTTTTACTCGTATTGCAATGTACTCTTCACCAAATTCCAAAGCCAACTGATGAGAGATGAGATGTTTTTAGGGGTGGAGGGTGAAAGTGTCTTAGATAAACAAAATTGGCTTGAGTCACAGGCTATTCAGAGGGTATCTCAAAGTCAAAAATTATCCTCCTTTCCTGAAACCACCACTTTCATTTGGTGTTTTTCGCAGTTAGTTCATTCCTAGAAGGGAAATCTTTTCGTGATAAGCGACTTTCGCTTGATGTTAAGAGAAAAAAATGCATGGAAATATATGGTAGTTTGTCGAGAACGTTGTATTTTCTCGTGTTAACCGATATTTCATCTTAAGTGTTTTCGTGTTAAAGCCAATTAAACGCACAATATGAAATGCAAATGTAGATAATTTCAAAAGTCCTAAAAGTCCGATGGGCCTCATAATTTTGAACCATGGTCAATTGACGAGGACCACACCTGAGCTGGCACCTCTTCTCTTAACTACCACACCACACAAACGGGAAGACGTTTGAGCTCTGGACAGATTCAACGTGCATCGCGCCCCTATACGGTGGGTCTTTAGTGGCACTGGGCTCGAAATCATGACATACCCCAGCCACGATCCGATACCTTGACCACTAGGCTACCTAGACCCTTCGTGAGTCGAAAACCTCTAGTTTAGTGTATGAAAAATTCAGCCTCCCCTTGCATTTAATTTTATTTTAAGGTTTACAAAAGAAGAGAGGTATTTAACAGAATTTTTTTTCACGGGGATATTCTATATAACTTCTATATTTTTCTTTCTTTCTTTCTTTTTTTTTTTTTAAAATACGTTTGAAAATTTGATATTTAGTTGCAATTTTTTTGTATTAATTCTCGTCAAAAAACACACTATAAGGAGTACCTTATATAAAGTTCGCACGCGTATATACGAAACCCTTATAGCACATGTATATAACTTAAAATAATACGAAATTATAAGAATCGTATGCATCAAAAATCAATTGATGAACATTATTAAAATGCGAAAAGCATCTACATTTTTTTAAGCTAGCAATAATTTCAATAAGTGGCACAGTTTTTTTAAAACTCGTTTTTCTTACAAATTGAAGTTTTATTCCTGTTTCTTTAAAAATGAAGCAATTATATACATTTAATGTGTTAAATTTTAAAATCATTTAACTCTTACCTTAATCGGAGTGAGTGTTTTATTATCGTTGCTCATTGAAAATTATGAGGTCCGTCACCAATAGCCTCTATTGACAACGGACTTCATAATTTTGAACCGTGGTCAAGTTACGAGGACGACACCTGAGCTGCCCCCCCCCCAGGGGGCTCACCTTCTTTAGGTGAGTACGGGTGTCAGAATCCCGAGGTGCCCTAGTGATCTTTTCCTTTTCCCACGGGGTTTACTGTCTTTGGTAAACATGGGCTTCACGAACCCGGGGTACCCTAGTGATCCTTCTCTATTTTCGACCCTCTTTCTTGTCATTCAATTCATTCTTTCTTTCTCTTCCCGTCTAGACCACAGATATTAAAACAAATGTTTGGCGCAGTACAGCCGAAATCGGCTCTTGCGCCAATAAACCCCAAAATCAAATCAAAACCTGAGTTGGCACCCCCTCTCCGAACTTCCAATTCAGATTAAGGTGAGGACTTGGAACCTCTACACGGCCGGCTATGTTTGATCGAAGGATAAAATAAATTAAGTTTTGCAATGCTTCTTAATTTTTTAGAAAGCAAAAAAGTTTTATGAACACAAAATAAGTTAAGGGAAATTTTTTAGTTAAAATTTTTTGAAACATTGTGTGTGTGCAATTATAGATTGTTTTAAAAATGTATTCTTTTCTTTTTTTTATATAATTCTATTTTGTGCACATGAACAAACTTGTATTTTATTAACCTTTTAACTGTGTTATGCCCGAGATAATCTCGGGCAAGGCTCTAAAGCTCCAAAATGTCACGCCCAAATATTATACGAAGCATTTTTTTTTTTTAGTGCTTCTTATAGTGTTATATCCGAAAACATCGGGAGAAGTTTATTTCGGCTTCATCTCTTAGTCTTTGGGTGACAGTTTATGTTCCCAAATCATCAAAATAAATTGACAGTTAAAAGGTTAAATATTAATTCATTGAGGGTAGTTTAAAATAAATTACGTCTAATACACAGCGTTTACAAAAATCAACGTTCTAATAAGTACAATGGTGAATATTTTTTATTCGGATGGAATTTTCTTGCTCATTTCATCATGTTTTGCCGAAATCAATTCTCAATGTGAATGCTTTCTCAGATTGCTTTGTGTTTCATCTTCGTGCACCATGGAAAAAGTTTCTTCATCTAACAATCCTATCATTAATTTCCATCATCCTAATTGAAAAAACTCCTTTTTATTCTGTAGGGCAGAGATTCGGAAAGCCATCAACTATTCTTCGGATGAGTTTCTGGAACTTTTCGGCACCATGGCCATTAGTTCTCGAAAGTCCTTCAACTTAAACGAAGACACTGTCTGCGAGCAACACTCCAGGATATTTTTCCCCCAAGCGGCGGAAAATGAAAATGATCAATGGGCTTACGTGGTTAACGATGTAGATTACGTGCAGACTGTCATGGCGGAAATTTGTGTGTAAGTTTTTCCAAACATTCTCGCATTAAGATGTTTATACATAGTGGTACCATGAGTTCTGATACTGTTATAAAGAATTCAAAAGTAACAGTCTTAAAAAAAAAATTTAGAGTTTTAAATTTGATTAAAAGTTTTAATTTGAGTTTATTAGTTGCATAGTATTAATAATAGTTGCATAATAGCTACTTCCACAGTTAAACATGTTATCCGCGTCTTCTGCTTGCCATCGTGATTTGTACTCGAATAACCTCGGACACTCCAGTTCGCTGTCACTCTCTTATGCGCTCTGCGCATGCGTTCTTTCTCCTATGCTGACGCTACTTCCACCTTTTAACCAGCAAAGAGTGCAGTTTCTTAAGGTGACTGCTTTTTCACCTGTTATACCATTTTTCTTTTCAAAATAGATGACGAAAATTAAGGCCTTATCACACGTACATATATTTGGAGCAATTTTTCTTTCAACCGATAATTTCAAGCAAGTTTTATTCAGTTGCCATAGCAACGGCTACGAACAACTTCTTTCTTGTGAGCTGAAAAAGTTGTTCGAAATTAAAATTGCTCCAAATTTCAGTCAATAAAGGTTCTTCGTCTCCTACGCGAAAACAAGATGGCAGCCTCGTCTTCGTCAAACGCAGTATCAGAAATGTACGTATTAAAATGGAACGAAAAGATGGATAGCTCTTTAATGGAGACGAAGTCGAAACCTATGGAATCCTAAAGCCCCCCCCCCCCCATTTCACAAAAATATTTTTAAAAACGAGCACGAAGCGGCGCTATAGCTGAGTAATTTTTCAATGTGGAGATAAAGTGAGGCTGATGTCAGAGCATGTTGTTTTGCTTACAGCAACCCTTCATCCTCAGCTGCTTCAAAAAATTGGGCTAAACGATTGCACGAAAAATGTGTGGGATAAGGTCTTCACTTTCCAAACGTCCTTCGTTGCAAAAACTTTTATTATTTTTTATATTGTTTGTCTTATTTTATATTGCCGATTTTAAAATTTTATCTGTTTTTCCGCCCCAATAGGCATGTCAATCAAGAGTGCCGTTACCTAGAAGGAAATCTTCCTGCGGGTGTTACTTCGCGTTGTCGGCAGAAGTACGCCTACAAAAGGCTTCTAGCTCTGCACCCTAGCAAGAAAAAGACTTACACGGACTCTTTTCGCTTTCCATCTTGCTGCTCGTGCTACGTGAGAAAGTCCTTTCTCACAACAAGAGTTAGAGCCATAGAAGTGGAAGATAAAACACCAGCCAAGCAGCCCGTGGCAAGATCACGAAGAAACCAAGGGAGGCTGTAGATTGAGTTCGGTGATCAATTCGATTCGTGACCTAAATTTGAAAAATAAGTTCAAAAATCAACTTAATGTTGTTGGATCTTCATATTCTCTAGATTATTTTAGTTCAAAAGCTATTGAAATGTTTTTAGTTAAATATTTCTTTGATAACAGGATTATGACGGAATAAAAAATATAAAAAGATATATAGGTTCTTTATAAAACCAATTTGGCATGATGCTTCTTAGATTTCTATGTGTACTTCTAATAGTATCTTGACAACGTTATAGGCTCGTAGAAGTAAATGATTATCGTTTTCAAACGTTTACCCTTTTGTTGAGAATAGTGTTGCCACCATTTAATAAAAATATATACCGTAAAATTCGGCGTATAAGATTATATCCGGCGGCTTTTGACACAAAAAATGAGATCGAAGTTTATGTGTGCGCGTTATACGCCGGGTATGAAAAAATGATAGTTTAAAAATAAAAAAGAGAGGAGCATAAGAAAAATTAGACCTCTACACATATCGGAATACTTTTTATTTGAAAGAAACGACATACCTAATGAAATTAAAAAGGATTCTGATTCTAAAAGTATACTATTTTTTCAAAATCTTAAATATATATATCTGTATATATCTTAAAAATATGATTTTTTAATTAAATTTAGTTAGTAAAATATTCAAATTTGGGTCATGATCTTTAGATTAAGAAACTCTGTATTGAGTTCGTGATATAAATATTTTTAGTCACTGTTTTATTATTGGAATCTCTATCTAAATATTTTTGTACATATTGAAATATTTTATAAATGTAAATAAAGTTTTAATTGTTAGACGTTTGTTTTTGTTAATGAAAACACACTATATAAACTGCAAAGTATAATAAACAAAGTTTTTTTTTTTTGTAATTGCATCATTTGAATGATGACGTTTTGATGAAATAATATAACATGAAAATTTTGTCCAATTAAACATTTATGTAAAACTCCAAATCATTGAAAATAAAAGCACCAGTGTGCTGATTTAAGCTCATTTCGGGCCCTGGGAGCACAAAATCTACAGACCGCCCTTGGCACTGGCGGATCGAAATTTATAACCAGAAAATTTAGCTATAAATTTCCAGGTCCCAGCTTATCCGGGCTCCTGGACGCCCATCCCAAGCTTCCAATGGTTAAACCGGCACTGAAAATCACACAGGGGTTTTAAATTATTATTTAAATTATTTCGGGGAAAAAATCGATGCTTGGATATTTTGACGTGCTGTATCAAATTCTACATATTTTGTAGATGAGTATAACAAAAATTTAGCATGATATTGCAAAGAATTTTGCAAAAAATGGTAGACACACAAAACTAATTTTTCAATATTCTTCCGCAGTAGCAAGTGACCGCGGTTGTGTGTGGTTATGGTCATGAACTCGTGACCTGCGAGTCGTGAATTCGGGTCCTGGTGTTACAAAAGACTCCATGTAGAGGGGCTATAAACTACGTTAAATCTTTCGGGGTTCAGAGTTCTGTCGTTGCATGGTGTCCCAGCTTAGGAGTCGTCTTCATAACTTAACCGTGGCTCAAAATAAGAGATCCGTCGCGTTCAATAAACCTCGTTTGGCTTCAAAGTGTGACGTTTTTTAACACTTTTATATGCTTCCCTTGTATGTAACGGAATCTTTGAACTCACAATTTTTATCCACTTTATAAGGTCAGATTAATTCGGGATTTCGCTCACTTTTCCAGGACCGATGACAATACAATAATTTAACAATTTTGTTCCATTATCCTGATAAGGATTAACGATTTCCCATTTTCAGATCCCATCCCGCATCTGGCGACTAATTTCAGATCCTATTTCCAGATTTGGCGACTAAAAGATTGAGTTACAACTTAGTTCGATTAACTATAAAAGGGTGTTTTTTTAAACTATATTTATTGTTTAAGCAACCAATCGCTACTAAGATACATATACATTTTGAAATCATATATCTTTCCTAAATTCATTCCATTTGAGGTTTTCAAGCATTAAAAAAATCTGTATAAGATGTGGAAGAGTACTTTTAAAATGTAAGGCTTCTATTTTTAATATTAATATAACTTAATTTTTGGAAGCAAAAATGCAGTATAGGACATTATTTTCCAATTTTGTACGAAGACAGGTGATAAATGTAGAGAGTATCTTAAAAATAAAGTTTATTTCAAAATACACTCTAACAAAAACCATTGAACTTACTATATTGCAGTGTTTCCGGAAATACCTCATGTATTTGGTTTTCCGCCGTTGCTTCATTTTTTAGTGTTGGATTTTGCAATTTCCACACAACCTATCTTAGAATTTTTGTAACAAGGGCAATTTAACTGGCATTAAGCTAAGTTTATTTTTATATGCTGGCTCTTCGTGAGAGTTTATGGTTTCTTAGATTTTCCAAAGCTCCTGTCTCTGTGTTGGGTTCTTTGATTCTTGAACATCTGGTTAATCCTACCTTATTACCTATTATTTTCAAACCTAAACGATTGCATTACTTGTCTATTTAGAAGGAAAAGGAAAATTACTTTATCTGCGTATGCTTTAATGGGAATTTTTACTGATTGTTACTAAATAAAAAAAATATTACTTGCTTACATACCGCAGGAAAAGTTAAAGCATACTTTAAAAAAAGTTTAACATCGTATTTATAGTTGTGGTAAAGTTAACAAGAGCCTGGGAAAATATTTCTATTAAGAGTATCATAAAAATAAAGTTTCTTCCATCTTTTTTTATCACAAATGTCGATGATTGTCTAAAAGTATTTTAGTGAGAGAAGTTAATTTGAAAGCTATACAGAGAAATACTTGTTTTTCACCTTTCTTTTGTTTCTATCGAGGAAAAATATCAAAGCTTCCGAATTATATTTTTCAGCTTGAACGGAATGGAGTTAAAACACGCTATTTGATGGCTATCGTGAATATTTGCTGAAAGAATATTCAATTATGAAAACGGTACGAAAAACTTGTTTTTCGGAAATATTTAGTCAAAATTGCTTTTAGACATATTGTTTTGCATAATGTATCATTTCCTGCTTGTTTTTTTAACTACGGGTTTTAAACATCTGAATGGATGGATAGATTATATACCGGGTGCGCCAAAAGTTCATTTCACAAAGGAAGAAATATATTTCATTGGTTCCCCTCTCATATTGGATTGAATGGTAACGAGATAGCCAATGTTTTGGCTATCTCGTCTAAGTCTGCCACTGCTGACACCTTGCGGGGCAACACTTGTCTAACTTTTGCCGAATTCCCCTCCATTAAAATGATAGAATTAAATGCACTTTGAAGGATACCCTCTGCTCATCATTGGTATTTTGGGAAAAAACATCGTTTGGTGTCACCAACATAATATTCCTAGGAATCAGCAGACGGCTCTATCACGGTTTTTTAATGGCCACACACACTTCAAATCTCTTACTCTTCAACAGCGCCGGAAAGTCTTTCCAAAGTGTCATAGGTGCGAGACTGATCAGGCCTCCCCCAGTCATATTCTTACATTTATCAAAAAAGACATTTATATTGTATGTAAACAGTATTTCATGCGGATAAAATGATTAAATTTGCAAGCAGTTCGGGGTCTTACAGGGGTGAAAAATTAGTAGAAATAGCTGCTACCTTTAGCAGCTAAAATGGCCCTTACCAGGTTAGGCATAGAGTCGAACAGAGCTTTGACGACAGAAACGGGCAATTCATTCCACGTTGCTTCAAGTCTATGACACACTTCAGCAAACGTATGAGCTAGTGAGGGATGGTGGGCCAATCTCTTAGCAACCCATGGTCATATATTTCAATGGGTGACAGATCTGAAGACCATGTAGGTCAAGGAAACATTTGAATACTTTGTGTATTTAGGAAGGTTAGGGGCACGACATGCACCATGTGGTTTTGCATTATCTTGCTGAAAGGTGGTGTTTCGCAGGCATCGAAGATAGGACATTACCACTGGGTGTAAGATGTAAGAAATGTACCAATCTGGTTCACATTACCACCGGTCCTAACTAGAGATGTATTTGTCGTGTACCTAATGGCTGCCCAAACCATCCCACCTGGTGCAGAACCCCTATGCCGGTATAGAACGTAAGGAAACGAGCGGTCCCCTCCGAACCTTCAGACACGTAAACGGCGATCATAATACTGCAAGCAGAACCGGGACTTTCTTGAAAATATGATGTTGTGCTACTTTTGTGTTCAGCTTTGTCTACCAGCGCACAAGAGTCGCCGTTACTCTCTGTGCTGCATTGTCAAGGGAAACAGAAGTAATGATTGTCATGCTGACAGTCCATGTTACTGCAAAAGTTGTCGAACAGTACCAGTGGATACCGGGCGTACTGGAAGCATGCGTATTTCCTAGACCTAGCTGATGGTCCGTAAAGTGGTTCCACGGTTCTGCAGGGCGAACCGTGTCTGTTCTTATATGTCACAATATGTCTGTTCTCAGGGGTGTTAGCTGTGAGAGGGTGTGAAGAACCTGCATGTCGTTCAGTATGACTCTTAGCAGTCCATTGATTCCTTATTCGCATGACAGTGGCTAGATTTCGACCAGTTCGACGGGTGATATCATGGAGCGATAATCCACATTTTCGAATGGCAATGATCCTACGTCTATTTAATTCCGACACTTATAAATACTCGTATACACGGAAGATTTAATAAACAAAAATAAATTCTTAAGCACACATATGGGGTATTTTATTTACGAGAATAAGGCTATAGCAACAAACCCCATTTTTTTCATTCTACTCAAATTTTTCGTTAACCCTACTAGAGTGTGTAAGATTTCAAAACAACAGAGATCTTTCGATTTAGTCTAAAATTGCTTATTAAGTGTTCAGGATGAATCTACGAAACATTTTTATTTAATATCGATACAAAAGATTGCGTGATTTAAGAAATGACATCTTTACTAAGAATGATTATATATTTTTGTATTTTGGAGAGATTATATATATTGAAGAATTTTATCAGTTATAAATGGAAATGTGTGTGTGATGACAGAAACACTTCTTCAGGATGATCTTACAAATACACTTAAGAAGATAAAATTTTTTGCTGAAATATTAAAATAATGAATAGAAAACATCAATAAATGATAAAAACAATCATGGATGAAATAAAGTTCTTTCATCCTATTCAATAAACACACATTAGTTATGTGGCCAAATTGATCTTTAATTTAACAATTATTTAAACATATACACCCGACATCACAAAACGGCACGCGACATCACCAACCGGCACGACACTTAACCAAAACTAACAGCGTTCTGATCCTCCGCGCAACTCCTTTGCGCAGCTCACAAAATCCTTCTTCAAATTCCCGAAGGGATTATTCAACGACCGATCTGAAATGAGTTAAGGGATTCTTACTCCTTCCCCCAATCGAAAAGCATCCGTCTGAAGACGATGCGCCTGAAAATAGACAAAAAAAAAACACACACACACAAAAAAAAATACATGGACACAATTCAGAGAGAAATAATTGAAAATTGGTTATGCGCGCAGAGCCCCAGATAATATAACTCCTCGGAGACACATAAATATACATACATTATAGAAAACTACATAATAGAAATAGAAATTTCAAAAAAAAAAAAACCCCAAGAGAAATAATACATATAACGAATACTCTACTTGCATATTAATATATATATATATATATAATTTTTTTTTTTTTACTATACTTCTAAAAAGAACCTTTAGTGAATATACATAAAAATGAAGCAAACAAAACCCTACTCAGAAATTCTAAGTCTGGAAAGTGCATCTGCATTGCCGTGAGCACTACCCCTTCTATAGGAAACTTTAACATTGTACCTTTGTAAGGCCAATGCCCATCTGGTCAATTTGGCACTGTGAGGAGCACTATTGGTAAGATATGTCAAAGGGTCATGATCTGAAATGACCTGGATTTGTGACCCAAAGATCCAAGTGTCAAATTTACGAAGCGCCTCTAACACGCTGAATGCTTCACGCTCGATCGTGGACCATTTCATTTGGGCCAAAGACAGTTTTTTGCTAAAGAAAGCAATTGGCATTTCCTCCATATGGTCATTGTGTTGAGCTAAACAAGCGCCAATGGCAGTAGCAGAAGCATCTGTGAATAGTAGAAAAGGGCGAGACTGGTGTATGCAGAGAAGGCATTTTTACAAGTTCCTCTTTAAGTTTCATGAAAGAATCTTCAGCTGACGACTCCCAAGGAATGTCCTTCGGAATGTTCTTTTTAGTCAAGTTAGTTAAGGGCAATACTAACTGTGCGAAGTTCGGGATATAATCTCGATAATAACTCGTGAGACCCAAGAAACTTCTGACTTCACTTTTTGTGGTAGGTCGACTCAGTTTCCGAATCGTTTCTACCTTTTCAGGATCAGGAGAATGTTTTCCTGAACCGACTATGTGACCTAAGAACTTGACGGATTTTCTGCCGAAGGTACACTTTTTCAGGTTCACCTTTAGCCCTATTTTTTGCAAAGACTTAAACACCTGGGTGATGTGATCGAGGTGTTCTTCCCAAGTTGTCGAATAGATAGCAACATCATCGATGTATGAGCGGCAGTATTTCCGATGCAAGAACAGAGCATTGTCCATGGACTTCTGAAAGGTGCTTCCAGCATTTTTCATGCCGAAAGGCATAACCTTCCATTGACAATGCCCTGAATGAGTCACAAATGCTGTCAAAGGCTTGGCCTCATCCTTCATTGGGATCTGCCAATAACCTTTCGTCAAATCTAGTACACTTATGAATCTGGCTGGCCAATTTCAAAAAGAAGGTCTCTTGCGTTCTGCATTGGATATGCATCAGTAATTGTGACATTATTTAAAAGTCTATAATCTACACAGAGTCTTACGCTTCCGTCCTTTTTAGAGACGCAGACGATAGGGTGAGCCCATTCACTTTCACTAGGCTCAATCAGTCCTAATTGAAGTAACTCGTTAATTTGTTTATTTACTTCTTGAAGGGCTATCAGTATGCGATAAGGTTTCAGCTTCTTTGGAACGTAATCGGGCATTAAACTCACTGAATGTCCTTTTACCTTAGCAGAGCCTGGAACAGAGCTAAATACGCCTGAGAATTTAGATAGGAGGTCCGCAAGCTGATGTTTTTGAGAATTTTCTAGACCAGAAGAGCTGTCCATTACATGGTTGTAAATGTCATTGACGTCCAATTCTACTGTATCAGTAGGGGCATAATGAAGTTCACCAAATTCATCGTCTTGGTCAAATATAAGACCTATTTGCTCAATTCTAGCTATGTACGGTCGTAATTTATTGAAGTGGAGTTCTTTTTCACTTCCATCGTCCATTTTTACTCTCGCTGTATGTGGTCTCGGTAGTTCTATGATAGATGCAGGACCCATCCATTTTTTTAAAAGCTTGTGAGATGACGATGGGATAAGTACCAAAACCTGGTCACCAACTGCCAAACGTTTTTCTCTAGACCTAAGGTTGTATCTACTTGCATATTCGGCTTGTGCTTTTTCAGAGTTTCCTCTTGCCAGGTTATGAGCCTGTTTCAATTTTCCAGTTAAGTCTCTCAAATATTCCTCAACGGACTTTGAGCTACCAGTAGGAATTTCCTTGTCACCTGTCCAAACCTCCTTCAATAGTTTCAATGGCCGTTTGGTAGCCGACCGTAAACAAGTTGGTATGGCGAGACGCCTGTTGTGCAATGTGGCACTTCCCGATACGCAAACAGGAGGTACGGAAGGTGAGAATCCCAATTATTTCCGTTTTCCTGAATATTTTTATTCAGCATTTCTTTTAGAGTCCGGTCCCAACGCTCTACAGCCCCCATGCTCTCCGGATGTCCTGGAGTAGCGAACCTTGGAGCTATTCCCAAAACGTCCTCGAAGGCTTCAGTCAATTCAGCAGTGAAATTTGTTCCCTGATCAGTGCAAATAACTTTTGGGAACCCAGTTTGGGTGAATATCTTCATTAAAACTTCACATGTTGTTTTTGCCTTGATATTCCTAACCGGTATGGCATCTGCCCATCTAATGCAAATATCAACTGCACAGATAATAAACTTATGACCTCTGCGAGAGGATGGCTCCAAAAAGCCAATACAGTCGACACTCCATACTTCAAATGGGTTTTCAGGTCGAACTATGGGTGTTATGGGAATTCTATCCCGGTAAGTGAGCCCTCTTCTAAGCTGACAGGTCTTGCAGCTTTGACAAAATGACCTTACATCTTGTTTGAGTTTAGGCCAGAAGAAGGAATATTTGATGCGCTGTTTAGTTTTACTCTCGCCTAAATGTCCAGCTAAAGGTATTTCGTGGGCCACTTTCATAACTTCTTCTCTTTTGCAGGTGGAAGGACAACTTGCTTTACATCTTCACCGCATATTGACTCAGTGTGTATCAAAACTCCATCATCAATTTCGTACGCATTTTGTTTGTTCTTAGCCTGGCTCCAGACTGGTCCCAATGACTCGTCCATTCTTTGAAGTTTAACAAAAGAAGATTTCGCCAAATTTGTTTCCGATGTCTCGGTCTCTTGCCCTAAGGCTAAAGTAGATAGTTCTTCCTCACTTTCCAATTGTATATCTTTACCCTTGGTGCATTCAAAATCTCTCTGATTTTCAAAATCAAATAACTGAACATTTTCTAAAAGAATCTCATAAGCGGTGGCGCTAATCAACATGTCGTTGACGAGTTTCTTAGACACAGCGCACATGATTGGCGCCGAGCCATGCTTTCCGTCGTCTATTTTTAGGTTAAATAGTTTAAGAGCAGCTATTTCCTTTTCACCAAATACCGAAATGATTTGGATAGTTCCCTCACCTTCTCCACAATCCTTACCGATCAAGTCTTCGCGTAAGACTGATATTTGTGCTCCTGTATCGATTACTGCTTTTATGGACGTTTGTCCACATTTGATATCAACAAATTGAAGATCATCAATTCCATTCCTTGTGTTGATGGGAACGGAGACTGGTATTGAGACTCTAGCAGTTACAACTTCCTTAGTAGATTCTAGTTCAGTTCCCTTAGCAGTAATTGTGTTGTTTCTGGCATTGCGAGGTGGTGTCTTTCTTGTATTCTTCGGGCATTCCCGAGCCAAATGTCCTACATTCTCGCAAATAAAACACTCAGGCTTAAACCCTCTACTTGTTCCCGTGTTTGACTCTACCGGCAATTTAGTTTTCCTAAAAAATGGTGCATCTTTTGGCTGCAGATTAGCGCCCTTATTATCCGAGACAAACTTATTATTTGTCGGCCTGTACCTCGCATCATTCGAGTGGGCTCCCCTTACATTAGCCCTCACGCTTTCGTATTCGTCTAGCTTATCAGCTGTCTCCTGGAACAATTGATTTAACCCAGTTGTCAACAAACTGTTCTCTTATGTCACCAGGGACACGTCGTTTCAACTGATCTGTAATCATGAGATTCTTCAACCCTTCAAAATCATTTACACCAATACCTCCAAGCCACTCTTCAAAATAGCTGGTTATTTCGAAAACAAAATCACGCCAAGATTGAGCTGGATTCCGCTGGTGTTTTACAAACTTCTGCCGAAAAATTTCAGCACTAAAGTTTGAAGCGTTTCAGCAATAGACCTTTAATATAATCATAGTCGTCAAATTTTTCTTCTGCTTCACGAGCCATTAATCGATTAATTTCACTTGGCATAAGAGCCAAAAGAGCTGACACCCAGTGTCTTTTCTCGATGCCAACCCTCTTTGCCTGTCGTTCGAACAAGGTCAAAAACAAAACTATGTCCCATCTTTCATCTCAAATTTGGGTACAACTTTCGTTAACTCATAGATGCTAACCTTAGCCTCAGGTGTACTAGTTAACCCCTTAAGCCTTTCATTCTCTAACCGTAATTTTTCTAACTGAAATTCGCGATCAAGCCTTTGATTCTCTTTCTCAAATTCTTGTTGCTTAAGAGCCATTTCCTGTTGCTCTCGAAGCTTTCTATTCTCAATTTCTTGTTGTTCTCGAAGCTTTCTATTCTCAATTTCTTGTTGTTCTCGAAGCTTTCTATCCTCTATTATAACTGTGAGTTGATTTTTGCTAAACTCCTCATCATAATCTGGGTGTGTGGTAATTAGTTTACTCAAATCTGAAATTTTCATATTATCTCCCACATTAAGGTTCAGCTCCTCTGCCAATAGCCTAAGATCCTCCTTTCGTGCCTTACCTAAGTAAGCCATTTTTACTACTTGTTTACCTATCCACTCAATAATAAAATCAATAAAATGAGGAAAAAAACTTTTGTTACAACTATTCCTCACAATATGTAACTAAACTACAACTTCACATTCAAGTTATGTCATGTAATAGTAATGAATTCTTAAGTACCCAAATACAAAATCAACCATTGTTTAGTATAAACATAGGCAAGTATTATGTCATAATTAATTAAATCACAAATAAAATAGAGTAAAACATGACAATCTAAAAAAAAATCACAATTCATACTCTATCTCAATCTTAGGTAAAGAAAAATTTATAGAATGAAATTTTATGACATGGGAAACAAAACAAAAAAAAATCAAAATTTCACAAAGTTAGAAAATATTATCTTTCGAAAACAATTTCACAAAACTCTTACTAAAACGAAATGTTTTGCTTTATAATTCAATAAATAAAAAAAAGGATCACACAACATAAAAAAATGATTTATGGTATAGAGGCTATTATTGGTTCACACACACGTGCCATGCATCGCTACAATGGTTTGCATGTTTCATATAACTTCACAGCATTGCTACTACATTCAGATTACTCATAAAATAGTCTTTGGAATACAATATATTTCAACCAAATATTTCAATTAACACTGTCGTATTAAAAATTTTTTTTTTTAATTTAACTCTAAATATGAATAACTGAAACGAAACTAATTTCAAAATTAATTCGAATCTAATTACTCTCAAAACTCTCGTATGAAAGACCAATTTAACACAAGAATACAGTAAATAAAATAAACAAATGGTTCTTATACTTTTAATACACGTCGAAACCTGTCGAATACTGTCGTATCCAAACAAGTTTACACTTTAAAATACTGATGTATTTCAACAACCAAACAAAATTAATTGGCTAAAATACTTAACACATGTCGTGTTATTTACTAAATTTGCCGAATACTGGCGTATCCAACGAATTTATTACATAGAATACTGATGTATTCAAACAACAAAATTTAATTAACTAGTATACTTAACACATGTCGTGTTATTTACGAAATTTGCCGAATACTGGCGTATCCCAACAAATTTATCATTTAGAATACTGATGTATTCAAACAACAAACAAAATTTAATTAACTAATATACTTAACACATGTCATGTTATTTACGAAATTTGCCGAATACTGGCGTATCCCAACAAATTTATCATTTAGAATACTGATGTATTCGCACAAACAAACAAAATTAAATTAACTAATATGCTTAACACATTTCGTGTTATTTACGAAATTTTCCGAATACTGCCGTATCCAAAACAGGATTACCATTTGTACTACTAATATGGCAAAACGAAAGTAAGCACTGGCGTGCAAAAAAAAAACATTTTTTTTTTTACATATTCATTTAGAGAACTCGTACACATAAACACATAAATTAATGTTTCATTTCTCTCTGATCACAATTGAGGAGTCATATTATAGAAATGAGGCTCTTACCTTATTTTTTTTTTAAAAAAAGGATTACTTCCGTTTTGTTCCGAGTGCTTTATTTTATTTCCCGCTAATTTAATATCCTCTGGATCCTTTAGACTACGCCAATAAAGTTCTTTCATCCTATTCAATAAACACACATTAGTTATGTGGCCAAATTGATCTTTAATTTAACAATTATTTAAACATATACACCCGACATCACAAAACGGCACGCGACATCACCAACCGGCACGACACTTAACCAAAACTAACAGCGTTCTGATCCTCCGCGCAACTCCTTTGCGCAGCTCACAAAATCCTTCTTCAAATTCCCGAAGGATTATTTAACGACTGATCTGAAATGAGTTAAGGGATTCTTACTGATGATAAAATTATTATTCTTAGCTATAATTATATATCTTTAGTGAAAAACGCTCAAAAGTAGATTGATAATGTGGTTTTTAACTCTTTCATCCGCTGAAATTTGACAAAAATCATGCACTTGTGGGAAATAATTACAAATATTTTAGATAAACCTCACAAAATTACGATTATTGAACAAAAATAAAAGCTGGTACAGATTAATAATATTTAACACTTTTTCAAATAAAGTTTAGTTAAATAATAAATCACTGTCCAAAGTTTTAAAACATTGGTAGTACATATTTTGTACCACCACGCTTCAAACAGCATGATAGTTCTGGAAACATGATTTTTTCTTATCTAGTTACAATGGAATTTTTCAGAAACAACACATCCATTTTGCACGAACTTGGATTGCTTTTGTGCTGCAAGTAGCACGTCGTCTTCTCGTGGATCTTTCTGGATGGTGGGTAGAGCTCTCTAGGCGTGTTTTTTGGGGCACATAAGGCTTCTTATTTTCTTGATCTGAAGACTTCTACTGTTTGTCTGCGGCTTATTTCTTGAAGTTACAAATGCAGAATTGACAATATCTGGGGATATATCTCTTCTGAAGTTCTTCAACTTTGAAAGATTGATTTCCCGAGAGATGACATATGCATTAACTACACTGGCATCTATGAAGTACCAGAAATTTCTATGCCTCCAGTTTTTACTTTTTCTGTCAATCTCGTACGTACTTTTAAGTTGATAATTTATTCACACAATTCATGTGCCTATTATAATCAAATAGATCTAATGAACAAGGAACATTTGTGCGTGGCTACCATCTTTCTCTTTCCTAAGTACATCAGTTGTTAATGTAGGGTTGTGGAAATTTTTAGATAGTAAATTAACACTCCTCTTGTATTTCCACTTCATCATACTCAATCCTGTGTCACTATTTGCCCAATCATATTCGCCTCGTTTTAAATTTTTATCAATTTTTAAAGTTGGCAGATCTTTTCTCGGAGGGTTCACAGTTCACCAAGCGTACATATTCTCCACCATCAAGTCTTTCATTAGTCCTGTAGAAGTGAAGTAATTGTCAAAGTATATACTTTATGGTTTTTATTCTCCATCCCATCAACAAGAGTTTTATAATTCTTTCTCCTAAATTCTTCTCAACAGCATTTTCTTTTTTGCAGGCATACATTTTAAATTTTAGGGCATATCCAGTTTTGTCTGCCACTACCCAGACTTTATACCTCCTATGTACGGCTTTTTTGGCATACATTTTATTGACATCAATTTTTCTGAGGCATTCAAACAATTGGTACGTTTTATGTACCACCACACATTAAACGAATAAGAATTAGTAGTACAACAAATGTACCACGAAGCATGAAAGAATTAAATCTTCGTAATAAAAAAAGTTCTTTTATTGGTGAAAACAAAATTAGCAATGAGACAAAAAAATTTTTTATTCTCTTAAAATTCAATTTTACAGTGGTATTGACTGCTTTTAGAGTGAGAGTTATACTAACTTCGCACTGTAAAGTAACACAAAGGCTTTTGGTGACGGACCACGTAATTATGAGCCTATTTTAACTGTCAATTACGACACTTATCTCTACATTAGCCACACTACGACAACGGAAGGGCTTTAAACTCGACAGATTTAACGTGAATAAACCAATTGTTTGTGGAATTTGGCCATCTAATATAATTTTAATGAACACACGTAGTTGATAAAACACAAAGCTCAAATAATGGACCTGCACTTGCCACCGTCATCGTGGCTGTGGTAGATGAGTCTTCAGGGTCACGAATTCGGAGCAAGCGTTGTCGAGTCACAGTTTCGAAATATTTTGCAACTGAAGACCCACCGTGCAGAGGGATATATATATGTTAAATCTGTCGAGGATCAAAGTTCTTCCATTGGAGTGGTATAGAAGTTAGGAGAGGTGTGGCCAGCTCTCTCTCTCACTCACACACACACACTTGAACGTTGTTCAAAATTACAAGGTCCGTCACCAATATCCCTCGGTTGCTTCACATTGTGACATACATCAAAAATCAAATCAAATTGAACCACAGTCAAGTGACAAGAAGTACAAGGAGGATCCAAAAATAACCGAAATATGTATTTTCGTTACTTTTTATTTAGCATTTTTATTGAACTCTACATTAGTCTCATTTTTAAAGTATTGTCCATGTGCATTAAGACACTTGTAATAATGATTTTGCTACAGCTCAAAACACTTCTGGAACTCTTGAGGAATGCCAATTTAGCGTTTTTCACTGGTCCGATGCTTCCTTCCATTTTGGATCGTACCAGTAGCACCAAGAAGCATTCGCAATCACAATTCTTTTAAAAATGTTTTGATCGCTCTGCACTTTGTACTCACTCCTCAAGTAATGGGGAAAATTCGCACGGTTTTCTCTTTGGATCTCTGAGCAAATTTTTTCATCACCTTTGAGCAAGCGAGGAACAAATTTCTCAGACAGCCGTCTCATGGCTCAACCTTAGGTTAGAAATCGCTGAACCGTGTTCCATGACATGTTCATTCCCTCAGAAACTTGGTCAATGGTCTTTGGACGATCTTCATCAATTGCACGATTGATTTTGACAATGTCTTCGTCATTTCTTCTTGTCAAAAGATGCCCTGGGAGTTGCATGTCTTAAGCTGACATGTTGCCAGATTTGAAACAGGAAAACCAGGTGTGGGTTTCTCAAAGCATCATCATTAAAGGCTTGCTGGGGTATCCCAACTGTCTCGGCTGTAGTTTTCCCAACAGAAAGCAAAATTTCACACACTATTTATATTCTTTAGGGTCAGCCATATTACTAATCGCCAAAGGGTTGAAACAGGAACGCACACAACAGAGCTCCACAAGCAATCCTTTTAATCCAAACTGACGCCAGCTCACTAACGTTTGCGGGAGACCCTTAACCAGTGCCGGTTTACTCATTAGGCGGAATATGCAACTGCCTATGGGCTCCACGCTTTTTAGAGGCACGCAAGAGCTTATTCTGTTTTCTGTTAGTGCTTCAAAAACAGACAACAGGGCCTCGAGAATTCGACTTCCAAGGGCCTCCATGTCGTTTAATCCGACACTGCCCCCCCCCCAAATAACTACTGTTCGATTCTGGTTACTTTTGGGTCCTCTTCGTATGCATCTCAGATGACACCTTACTTTCCAACCTCCTCATTACTCAAACGTGAAAACTTTGTCTCAATAGATTTAATGTTCATCAGTCTTTTTAAGTGGTGGGTCTGTGGCGGTATCTAAGTACGCCAGTAACTGCCTCCGAACAGGAGTGATCACTTTTGTCTAGTGATCATGTTACTGAGCTACGGATCGGGAGGTACCGAGTTCTAATCTTCCACGTTGGTGACCATGGCTGAAAAGAAAAAAGCAAAAAACTTTCTGATGTGTAATGGTGCCATCTACCCACTAGAAGAACAAGCAAAGTCGTCGGACCCCCTCGACGCAGCAAAGTCGTCGGACTCACTTGACGCAGCAAAGTCGTCAGACTCACTTGACGCAGCAAAGTCGTCAGACTCACTTGACGCAATAGTAACAACTCCCACGCTCGCCATAACAACAAAAATCTCGTTCGTTCGCCTATCCACCGACTCACTGGTGGGGGAGTACTGTGGCGGTATCTAAGTAAGCCAGTAACAGCATCCGGACAGGAGTGATCCCTTTCGTCTAGCGGTATGTTACATGCTTACGAACCCATAGGTCGCGGGTTCGAATCCAGCACAGGTCATTAGTGAAACGAGGACTCATTACCTCTACTCGACAGGATGAATGCTGGCTACGAGCTCACTGTCACATTTTCCGATCTCAGTAATCAACATTAAAACTCACAGTGATGGTTTCTATTGCATGTATAAATTCAAAAAATAATTGAATATTGCATTATAATAAGTTCCTTTAATCTAATGAATTAATGCTCTTTAATCTAATGAAATTAAAATATATTATCCATTGTCTTGTTCATATTACATTAACCAATTTTTAATTAATTACCTATTATTATATTTGATAAACTTAATATGTATTTTGTGTTGCAATGTTCTACATTGACTTGGAATAAAAGGGAGACAATCACTGTGATTGTAGAATACTTTTTTTTTCATAAGAAAAGAGCACCAGATGAGCTATTTTGATACAATCGCACTTTTTATTCCGGTTGTCGGGGCCAAACTAAGGTTGCCATTCCGAGGTCATACCCAAGTAAGGGAAAATATGATATTTTAGCAGCTTGAAAAGGTTGTTTTAGTTTTCATTTTACTCTGGGATTTTTGTTATGTAATATATATCCAATTCTATTATTCAAGTTATTTTTTTCCCCGGGGTACACATTTAGTATTGATTTAAATACTATTCTAATATTATATTGTTCGACAGTTTATTTTACTGTTTTCCTTACTCTTATTGAAAATTGGAGCAATAAAATATGCTCTAAGACCGAATTAGAAAATAATTAAGTGGAATATTACACACAGAGATATAGGGAAGGAGTGAGTGTTTCACTCTAAAGCAGGGTGGGCAGCGGCTCGCCAAGTCAGTCAGAAAATCCGCTTGGAATCGAGATTTCTTACCTGTAAGCGTTCAAATATTCGCCTTATATTTTATACTATTAGAAAAAAATATTTTAAGAAAGGCAAAATACCTGAAGTGTTTCTGCAAAGAGATCATATGCAGAGTTTGAAGGATAAAGTCACAAGATCATTGGGATTTTAAAAAAAATTGAACCAAAATTCAATTTGGTCTCTTATTCTATTACTGATGATATTGATACAGCTCCTCAAGAGCTACAGCTTGAATTTATTAACTTACAGTAAGATCACAGTGGGAAGGAAACGTTTTAAGCCATGGCATTAATTCACTTTTACAAATGTTTGTCAGTTGGAAAATTTCCATATAAGAAAAAATTTGCAGGGAAATTGTTCTTATGTTATATATAACACGATTTAAGTGACTACGTTCGGATAGGAATTAGAACACTATTCAAATATTCACACACACACACACACACACACACGGAGAAAGAGAGAGATACACACACGGAGAAAGAGAGAGATACACACACGAGAGAGAGATACACACACGGAGAAAGAGAGAGAGAGAGATACACACACACACGGAGAAAGACACACACACACACACACTAGTGTCAGTTGAATTAATATATACATATAAAATTATTTTAAGAATATTAGTACAATAAAAAATTCTTAAAATGCAATCTTTGGCAAAAAATGGCATTTTCTAGGAATTATGTTTTTATGAAAAAATTTAATAATTGTTTCCAATGCATATAGCTAAAACTACTCTTTTTACAGAACCTGAATTAGGATTTTTGAGATATTATGTAATTTTCACCGGCTGGGTGGCGTGGTTGGTTTCTCGCTGGCCCTCTGCACCCCGGGTTGCGGGCTCGCCCCCAGCCCAAGTCGGTGGATTTTCATGATGCAGAAAATCGACAGCAGCTCGGTCGTATGATTATACGGCAAGTAAAAAAATCCTTAGAGTGTCTGTTTGGCTTAGATGATCCCCCCCCCCCAAGGCAAAATTAAATCCTAATACAGGTTCGCATTGTCAGAGCTCAAGTGCCTCCCTCTAGGGAGGAAACTGGGCGTCATAATTACCTTCGGCGATTGGTATCCGTCTATATATGATGTCGTACTAAAAATAGATACCAACTTCCGGGTGAATGTACTAGGTCTGCATTGGTAATACACCAATCCGCAGCCGATTAGAAATTTTAAGAAAATGTAATTTAGGAAGAAGTTTTTTTATATTAATATACAACAATGCAGAAATTTTAACAAAAAACACCGATTATTATTTTCAATTAATCGTAACTGAAATTAATATGAATTGTTCGAAAAATTTCTTGTTTCGACATCTTCATAGGCAAAATATTATTATTATACAAGCATTTTCCATTAAAGAATGTTTTAAAAATGTCATTTTTTCTACATTTTTTGCCAAAAAATTACATTTAAATAATTTTTTTTGCAATCATATTCTTAAAACAATTTTATATGTATATTCTATTTCAAATAACACTGCATTATTCAATTGCATTAGTCATTTACACATTTTTTCAAAATCTCTGTTCCAAACCTAGTCAATCACCTTAACTTCTGAAAATAAAAAAATAAAATAATAAAATTAACTGCGCAAAATGCTGTGAATAGCATAAGCTATGAGCTGTTGAAAGAAATAAAGTTAATTCATAGAGAATGCACTGGATGTAACAATCGCGAACACAAACAGGTGTAAATTATTTTTACTTCTCATCAAAACCTTACTTATAATTGAATTTTAAAAACACTGCGAAGCGCGAATGCGTCATCGTATTTCCGGAACAACTTTAACGACCTACGTTTTAACGTTTTATTTATTTTGTTTTAATAGATATAGTGGTCGATGCAAAAACATGAACAAAAATCTACATCCAAAGAAAAACACTGAAAACAGGTTTGAATCTATCTCCACTTCCAAATGTGTATCACCTTAATCTTTCAGCTCAAAACAGCTTTGAGCACATATAGTGTGAGATCTCTCTCGTTTCAGTGCTCAGAAACGAGAAGTACAAAAAGAAACCAAACGAGATTTCATGTTGACACTTTTTTAATTATTGACTGCACGTGTGAATTGACAATCGTGCAGTTCCTACTACGTCATCTCCTGACGTCACGACCTTGAAAAACGACACTTTCAGAGTCGTTTTATTTCTTCCCTCAGGTAGAATGCTCAATATTGTTCGGACAACTCGGGACATCAGTAATGGAACACTGGACAGTGGTAAGTTGTGTTTGGGTAAGTCTCTTATTTTTTTTTTTTTTTGCTGCTTAATTGTAAACATTTCTGTGTTTATGAAATTTTGCTTGTATTTCTTTCTAGTTATATCAATAAATTAGATATATAAGTTTTAACGCTATATTTATGGTAGATAATTATAAACATATTATGCTGCATTTCAAGTTCATTTCGTTTGAGGAATGAATTCTTTGATTTTCATGATTGCATTGTGATTTTTGTAGCTTGTGTGCATTCCTAAAATGGATTTATTTTTCAATTTTTGAGAAGTATTGGTTTTTAGACTTCAGTTTCCCGTAAGCGGGTTTAACTTCGTTGGGGGTTTCATCGTTTCGATTCTTAAAAATTATCTAAATTTCTTGGATGGAAAATTTAATTATTCTAATTTTTAAAAAATATATATATTTTAAACTAGATTATCTCTACATCAGTTTAAGTACTGAGTTATTGTCAGGAGGAGAGATAATGTAATTATGAACTTTAATTACAAATTTTATTACGAAATTTTTTCGTAACGTTGAAAATTCTGAATTTTTTTTCTTTTTTACGTTGACATTAGATTTATATTGCACTGCATAATAACCCAAATATTTTGCTTCTGACTTAAAATGGAAGCAATATGATTCAATTGACAAAAATCGGTCAAAAATCAAATCAAATTCTTTTAGCTTAAATGATTTTTAAAATTTTTTATATTTATTTATTTTTGCAAGTTAAATCTGCCGAGGCTTCGATTGGTGTGGGGTGGAAGTTAGGAGAGGGGAGTGTCAGCTCAGGTATCGTCCTTGTCATTTGGCCATCGGGCAAAATTACGAGGTTGGACGCCGATAGCCCTCTTGTTGTTTCATAGTGCGATGTTAATATGCACTCACTTACTACAAAAAGCTGCAAATATTTTACTAATCAACGTTCGTAAATTCGGTAAACAAAACATTTCTTTATCAGTAGAACTAAGTGATATATGTCTGAACTTAAAAATATTTACTGTAAGAAGCGTCTTTATCTTTTTGTGTACTAAAAATAGCAACAGGAAGGAAGGTTTGGAAATTCATACTTTGTATTTTGAGTTATAGCGAAGAAAAGGTTATTGTTCTTTGAAATATTTCAATAAATTATTCCTGTTTGATAGAATATGGATAGATTTTCCACGCGTATATCAATCTTTTATTTAGGTTATTACTTTGTAAGAAAGATGCAGTTTCTTTTTTTCAATGCCTACTATTAGTTCACTCTCTCCCCATATATATATTCAAATTTTCAATCGTTAATAAAATACTTTATTCATCCATTCAAGTTCAATTACATTTTTTTAAACTCCGGGATGACACTCGATGCTAATACATTTTTTTCAAATATCAAATCATTAACTAATTTAAAAAATGGATAAATAGTAACAAACAAAAATAATAGTTTCAGCAGCATATATAAAAAGGAAAATCGCTCGTTGTGTCACTTAATCCTAAGATCATATGTTCGAATCCCACCTGGGATGACCTGATTTCTGAGAATGTTATTTCTTTTTTACTATGCTATTCTATTAGAATAATTAAATTTGATTAATGAATGAAAATAGTAAACAAAATAAAAATAGTCTAACACCACATATAGAAAGGAAAATGGAAAAAAATTTTGCAAGGAAAATCGCTTTCTATTTCGTCGCTTAATATTGTGATTCTGTCATATGTGTATATACATATTTACATTATAATTTTGTAACTATTTAAAAAAAGTAACTAAAATAAAGTTTTTCTTTGTCGATCTAAGTAGGAATTGACTTACACTTTTTTTCAAAAAAATTCAGCAACTTTCATCTAAATTGTTATTGGATGTGATAAATTGTTTGATATTTTGAATATATATAATTACCCTGTTTTTTCGCAGAAGTTTTAATTGTAATTTATTTGAATTTAGTTTTTGTTCCTCGACTGATTTTTTGCTAATGTTTCACTCTTAGGATTGTGTGCCACAGTAGCCTAGTGGTGAAGGTCACATGGTTGGCGAGTCATGAGTTTGAGCCTAGTGCTTCTGAAGACTCTCCGTGTGGAGGGGTCCGATGCACGTTAAATTGGTCGAGGCTCAAACGACCTCCCCTTGGTGTGATGTGGAAGAAATGAGAAGGGGTGCCAGAGCTCGACTACCATCTTCATCACTTGATCTTGGTTCAAAATTACGAGGTGGCCGTGGCAGCCAGGTCTAGGCATCGGATCACGGCTAGCGTGTCATGAGTTCGATCCCATTACCACTGAAGACCCGCCGTGTTGGGGAGCGATGCACGTTAAATCTGTCGAGAGCTCAAACGTCCTCCCGTTGGTGTGGAGGTGCCAGCTCAGGTGTCGTCCGCGTCACTTGACCATGGTTCAAAATTACACGGACCATCGCCAAAAGCCCTCGTGTAGCTGAACAGTACGACGTAAATATTCACTCACTCACTCAAAAGTAAGAGGTCCGTCTCCAACGGTCTCGCGTTGTTTTAGTGTGTGGCATAAAAACACACATTACCCTGTAGCTTTAATAATCAGTTCTATAAGAAACTTAAAATATCCGACTACTCTAAAATTGTGAATTTTGCCAAAAATTGACAAGTTTTTTTATTTTATTTTATACACCATCTTCTTAGCTTTATAAAAATATCAAGTTTATTATTTTCAAGTTTAGTAAAAGCAGATGCTATTACTTTAAGCAAGATGTCATACTTTAAAACTCATTTTACTCAAAATGTTTTTTTTTAAATGCTCAAAAGCGATTGTTAAAAATCATTGAAAGTAATTAATTGAAATTTTTTATGTATATTCTGTATAATAGTATAAGTGTTTTAACCTTCAGATTTATCAATCACTGTTTTACTACAAAATTTACAGTCCCTTATGTTAATATAATCACTGTTTTTTTAAGCAATTTCATGTAATAACTAAGATAAAGTGCTCTAGTTTTTGTAAAAATTAAAATATCTCTTGTCCTGAAGGTCATTTAAAAAATGAATAACATAACAACAAATCGGAATAGAAAAATTGAAAATTTGCTCATAAACTTTTGGTACAGATTGGGCCGCGTTTATGTTATTTTTTTGTCAATTTTTACCCATTTTTTTCCATTTTAGTAATAATATAATTTATTTTTCATTCTCAATTTTAGCATATTTTTCTTAAAATGTACTAAGCAAATCTAAAAACAACAAAAAAATCCCTACATCTCCATTTTTTTTTTAAAAAAGTTGTTGCAAGTAGTCGGATACCTTAATTGATAAGAGGGTTTTACTTGGAAAAGCTATTTGCATAAAGAGGTATCAACGGTTTTAATTTTGAAATTTTTTGATTTTTTTTTAAAAAGAAATAAATTTCTTATAATGTGAAACATTTCGATCCGAAGCTTGCAACGATACTCAAAAACTTCAAAAGTTATTTAAAAATCCAGGTTATCTTTTTTAGAAATGATTATGTTAACACTTAATTCAAATTTGCTTATCTGAATTGTACTTGCATTTTGTTCAGTCATTTGGAGTTTTCAAAATGAAATACAATAGATGGAAAAGTTGTTGTAAAAACATCTAAAGAAAAAATAAATAAAAATATTTAGAATATATCGATTTGTAAAACTTGCTGTCATTCAAGTAGTGCACGTGTTTTACTTGTAGAAACGAAAACGAGCAAGATCGTGCTTCTAGCAGAAGACTTCTACATAATTTAAAATTCATTAAAAGCAAATCTTGCTGAGATATGTAAATAATTCAAAGGATATCAAAATTTTGACTAATTCTACAATGTCAATATCTTTTACAGTTCAAAGTGTCGTCAATCACTGAAAATTAATCAAAAATCAAGGTGTGGTTTAAATTCGCCTTTCAAATTTGATTATAAACACTGTTGGACTGTTACAGCTCTTAATCAAGTTGCAACATCTTTGTATTTTTAAGGAAAGTCCCAGAAATACAAGGAAGCCTAGTGGTCTATGACTCGTAGCTGGCGTGTCATGAGTTTGAGCGAAGTACCCTAGGTCGTAGTAGCCTTGTGGTTAAGGACTCGAGTCGTGGTTGGCGTATCATAAGTTCGCACCTAATACCGCTGAAGACTCGCCGTCTGGAGGAAGCCGATTTACGTTAAATATGTCGAGGCTGGAACTTCCTCCCATTGGTGTAGTGTGGAACTTAAAAGAGGGGGTGTCGTCCTCGTCACTTGACCATGGTTCAAAATTACGAGCTCCGTCTCATAGTTCTCGTGTTGCTGTATGATGCGACGTTATTACAACTCACATACCCAGAAACAAATGGATAATTTTTGTCAGTGAGATGTGGCCACTGTGACTTAATGGTCAAGGCTTGAATGTAATGAGTTTGAGCCCTAGTGCCATTGAAGATTCGCCTTGTAGAAGAGCTGATGCCCGTTAGATCTATCGACGTTCAAACTCCTCCCGTTGGTGCGGTAAGTTGGCGGTGCCAGCTCAGTTTGTTGTACTCGTCACTTGATCGAGATTAAAAATTACGAGATTTGTTGGCTAGAAACCTTCTTGGCGTCTTATCGTAACTTGAAATTGTTATGAAAGAAGTGGGTTTTGATTTGATTCTGTTGTTGTTCCAAAGGCCACCTGTCTGACGGTATCAGATCGAGGCCCACGAAATTCATCGTGGTAAGGGGCTAAGTGTACACCTGTCGTTAGCTTTTAGCTTTTGAGCACCGTGCAGGTGAACGTACGATTTGGCTCGATTCATATACGATAGATGGCGACACCACCTATCTCCACATCCACAATTTAGGCATGGAATTGGAGGGGAGGGAAATATTCTCCACCCCCCTGCACCTGTGGTTGCTTCTACGACCACCCACAAGACTTTCGGACCCACTGATTTAACGAGCACGTTCTCCGTGTGTACTCGGAGGGAATTTGGTGACGTCGAGCATCGAACCTAGGCCTTCCAGTCTGGCTTCCGATGTTCTAACCACTAAGCTACCCACGGCTTGATTTGATTTTAATTTTCGTTAACGCGCACTGAAACAACACGAGAACTATTGGCGATGGACCTCGTAATTTTGAACTACGGTCAATTGATAAGGCAGAAACCTGAGCTGTCACCGCACTTCTAAATTTTTCACATCACGCTAATAGGAGAACATTCAGCATGGATAAGTTTAATGCGCATTAGCTTCTGTACACGGTAGTTCTTCAGTAGCATTAGGTTTGGAGCCCCCCCCCCCCCCGATTAGATAACGTCATCCATGAGTTCTCGGCTACGTTTGAAAGGAGGAAAAAATTATGAAAAATTAAGCTGTAGAAGAAATCTTTCAATCATCTGATGACATTTCAAACGGCGGTGGGACTAAAAAGACGAGAGGGCATCCATCATTGATTAGAGTTTGCACCGTAATACAAGTTTAAACAGGTAAAGTATTGGATCTCGAAATGTTGTCATCATTTTGCGAAGGATGTGACAGTTATAAATGACCTAAATTTAACGTTGGATATAAAAATGGCAGAGTGTATAATCTGCATTAAAAGTATTCTGGCTCTGATGGTAAGATGGAGGTTGTGATGAAATGTTGAGTATTTCCAATCAATCGGAAAAGCTTCGTAACCTGAAGCGTTTGCATTATATTGGAGACGGTGATTCAAAAACATTCCTTATCCTTACCTAAAATAAACCGTATGAGGATCACGATCATATACAGAAAGTCAAATGCAAAATGCAAAAAAGGATGGGTGTAAGATTTAAGAAGTTTAAATTAGTAATGTAAAATCCGGCGTATAACACGCACCTAAACTTCCAAGCTGCTTTTAATTTTTAGGTATATTCGCCGCGTAACGCTACCCTATTTCTTACGAAGAAACCTACAATGACCGTATGCAATGCTCTTTTGTTTTAAAGTCTTTTATTTGAAGAATTACTCCAAACTTTTGAAAAAGAGTATACTTTTAGAACAACAGTCCCTTTAATTTGATTTATGTAGAAGTAAATTATTTTTACTGTCATATTTTTTTATTTTTAAAACTATCATTTTTATACCGGCGTATAACGCTCACACGTAAATTTCGATTTTATTTTGATGGTTAGAAGCAATGCCGAGTTAAGCTCGTTTCTGGCCCTGGGTGCAGAAGATATACAGGCCCCCTTGGCACTGCAGGATCGAAATTTATAACCAACCCGGGTCCCTTGGCACCCGCCCAAAGTACCCAATGGATAAACCGGCACTGTTTAGAAGTGCGCGTTATACGCCAGATTTTACGCAATATGGGGGGGGGGACATTGTTCATGGTAAGGTTATTTGATGAATAGTGAAATTGATAAGCTTGCACATTGCTATGGAAATTCTGTTCGAGGCTGTTGCATCTCTATTTATGTTATCTTTGTTTTTGTAACTTTAGTTCTTCTGATCTGGCAACAAAAGAGTTGTCAATATTGCGGCTGATGTAAGAACACGAATAAAAAGCTTACGATGGAGAATAGTTTTCTTCTGTTATTTTTAATCATTTTAAAGAGATGAATCAATTCTAAAAAAATGTTTTTATTTATCCCATATATTATTCGCGACTAACTCATCTACAAGGCAATAGCACTAGAGTAGAGGAAATTCTATAAGCAGTTTCTCATCATCAGTATATTAAAAGAATTCTTGCGCCCGGGCTTATCCTTAACTTAGAATGAATGCATATATAGTGTATCACTCGTCTACAGTTTTCAAATAGCCTTAATCTTTTGCATACTATTGCCAGTAATATTCTGCAGTTTGTTTCTTGAATGCTTTTTTTCGGAAAATATAATTTGAGAAATTTTCTTTTATCAGTGGTCCACTGTAAAAAGATATAGGGAAAAAAAATTCAAAGCTTATTTAAATTATTCATCCTGCCTATTTCACAATAACAAGAAAATCCTGAAATTTCAAGTCAAATAGACCTCTGGAAATGAAATTATTCAGAATTCGCAAAAAAGAAAATGCACTTTTTACGAACCTTAAGCTGTGAATGAATTTTTTTAGAATGTAAAAATAAATACATTGACAAATTTATGTTGGAGATTCTTTAAAAAAAAAGGGGGAAAAGTGTTTTCTCTCGGTTTTTCTTATGTGATTACGGAAACCAATAGCAACCACAAAATCTTGTAAGTATTGAAATTACCCACAGATCACAGCAGGTGTACTTGGTAGGATATTCTGTAGCACTATTCCCATTACATTAGGAGATAGTGTTACCTACTGCGAAAAAAAAAATTGGGAAACAATGCCAGTGAATCATACTCAAAAACTGAGGACAGCATTCGGGGTCTTATGTAATAGCTACATATAGGGAAAAGACCAAAATTATAATCTGTTTTCTAGCTTATTTTATTCAACGTTGTCACAGAAAATGTTGGATTAACGTTTTCTGTGGCAACCAAAAACAAATTTTGCAAGTTTGCATCCACTTATTATGTTTATTCAAGTATCAAGATAATGTGAATATTTTTTTAATGTGTTTAATTACAATATCAAATAAAATGTAACTTCAAGGAAAAATTAAATTTAAGAACAAAAGTTTATAATTATAGGTGAAAAATTAATATCTGGATGACGAATATCTAAGGAAAGTTATTGCACTGTTTTGTAAAATAAAATGCAATATGCAAAATAAAAAAAAATTATTTGTATTATTATTTCTAAATATTAAAATGATGCAAATTTAAAACATTTTTGTGCACGAAATGTTATTCAAGCAACTTAGGTGTCATAGCAAATAATAGAAAATTGTGATACCTAAAAATCACCTAGGTGTCTGTGAACGTGCTCAAAAATTATTTCAATTAAAATGAAATCATTATCTGTATTTGAATCCCACACACATTTCTAATTTTAATTTATAGTGAACTTTAGTTTTAAAGAAAAAAAATGAGTGCGTGTTTGATGGAGTTAGAATTATGAAGACATTTATTCAAAATTCTCGAATGATCTGAAGGAGAACTGCTGCCTTCTGCAACTTGAATTCATACAAAAATACTCTTTTAAATTTTCTTTAATTTTGATTGTTAATTTATCCTTTATCCACCAAATTACACTTAATTGTCATCTTCAGTAAAGCCCAAGTATTTACGATATTATGTAGTATTTACGTATTTTCCGGAAACCAGGTACCGTGTTTTGGAAAAATTCGCGTATAAAAATTGCTTTTTCGATACAAAATTTATTTTCACATGAAACAGCATGTATTGTTTCACATAAAAATAAATTAACTATTTTTCTACTATTTTTCTACAGTTATCACCATTGATCAGATATTTGTCATGTCGGAAAACGAATTCATCTATACCCACTTCAAAGAAAGATGCTATCAGTGAAGAAAGCTACTGCTGAACAGCGGTTTTGTGGAAACTGATAATAAAGCAATCTTATTGAGAACCGTCTGTGTTTTCAAGAATTTTCTCATTTACTTTTTCAACCAAACCATCATTAACACTAGGCCTCTCACGTAGTGGTTCGTCACATACAAGGGTAGGTCCATTTTTCAATTGTCAAGCCCAATTCTCAACTTTCCATCACTCTTTACAATTAACCATAAATCTCTACAAGTTGACGATGAACTTCAACTGGCTTAACGTTTCCTTGCGTTAAAAAGACATACCAGAACGCACTTGACAGTTGGAGTATTCGACCGACAGCCGTGTTAAACATTTTGAAGGCTCACTGACACATGTGAAAACAATACAGTCCGGTTGTAATGACGTCATTGGACGAACAATCAACCGGGCATCATACGTGTGTGCAAGCGTTGGACTGAGGTACTACCACTGCGGTTGTGGTAGAGCGAAACGGTACTTAATTTCTGGACGCACTTCGACGTTTGATGTTAGCAGCAATTAAGGCACATTGAAACATTTTGTTATCTTTCTAAGATTTTTAAGCGGTCAAAAGACAAAAGTCCATTTGCGTAGTTGAATGGCTAATTTAAATTAAATAGTTTTAATATTAATATGACATATTTTTTAAAATGCTTACAGGACCATAAGGTTGATAACAGTAAATTAGTATGTAACTGTTTATTTTATAGTTTGCTTAGACGTTAAATAAATCATAAGAAAAATACATAACAATGAGTAATTTTCTGAAATTTTATGGGAATACAATAGAATGTATATGGGTACATAAATTCCCATATCTGTCACTATTAGGTGTTTGCTTTTATTTGTTCATTTCACTTAATTACATAAAATTATACTTACCGAATAGCGTAAAGTTTGTGAGAAAAATACAGTAATTGTTGTATCACAATAAGCTGAAATAAAAGTACAACCCACACGTATGTTTTATAATTGGTGCTAATTCTCCCCCCACCCAAGGGTTCCTTGTTATATGATTGCATTTTATGTACTTTTTATTTTGATTTTCTGTATAAAAATATGCAGATTTGGTTATAATTAATTACAATAATCACAGTTTTTAAATGCAGGGAGGAGGGAAGTCTTTCCTTTAGTTGTGAAAGGGCTAAAAAAAACGTACCCTGAATTTTAAAGATGTTAGTTAGATTACACAGTTTATCCTTGTTTAATGCATGCCTATTGCTCATAATATCATACGTTTTTATTTTTAGATTTCGTGTCTCCTATTCATTCAGATCCATGCGACTTTACAGCAGACTCTGAGGCAGAGCACCTCAATCAGAAATGAAAGTGAAAGGATGATCCTTTTCCCGGAAACTAATGTAACCGAACACTCGCTTCCAGTTTTTCCTGATCCTGTCGTCAAGTATCTGGAACGTCGCGAGCAGCTTTTATCTCCTCCTACTGATCAGTTCGGTCGACCGTTCTGCGCAACTAAAGCAGGAGACACTTTTTGTGAGGAAGTGGATAATTACCCCGAGTAAGTTTACCATCTTGCAATCGAGTGACATTTTAAGTCTCCTTGAATCCCTGGGTCCCTTTGAAAAAGTAGGCGCCACCTGCAAACCATTTAAGACATTATTAAAACAAGTAATATAAAAAAATTAATGCCAATTCCTATTTTGGTTATTAAAGTTTTTTTCGTTTATTAAAAATAGTTAATGAATTAATATTTGAAAAAACTGTATTGACATCAAGTATCATCCACTTCTAGTTTACAAAATGTATTTGAAGCTATGAAAAAATTCGTTTGAAAAACATACTGGTGCCATCTGTTGCACGTAGTTCTAATTACGGCAGAAATAACGCAGATCAAATTTAAAATTAAAAAATAAAATTTTATGAATTAATATTTGAAAAAACTGTATTAAAATCAAGTGTTACACACTACAAATTTTAAAAAATATATTTGAGCTTCAGTGGATGAATAAAAAGTATTTTATTAACGATTGAAAATTTGAACAAGATATATATAAATAAATATATATAGGGGAAAGTGAACTAATAATAGGAATTGAATGACATGTATAGCATATGTTGTCAAATACTGGTGCAAACGGTCACCCGTAACAAATAAACGTAATTCACCGTCTCACAAACCTAGGCACAAACCAACTTGACCGATTACGGCCTTTCGACTAAAGGGTGTAAGGTAGTAGACCTAGACATGGATGCGAGTATGACATAATAATGCACTCTTGTCGCTGTGTTCTAGGAGAATATGTCCGAGAATAAGTTTTTCACGATTAAAATTAAAAACGAGATGAGGTCCGGACCTAATTGACTCCTATCACCAAACGTTCCTGCTTGGGATGATCCAGAAGAGTTTTGCTCAAACATTTTGTCTCCGGTTGACTTTTTTAATTTATCGAATTTTAACTCATAAATATCATGCAGCGTGATGTAGTGTAATATAAACTATGTCCGAAAAATATAACTACACTTTCAAAAATTAATTACAAACAAAGATTTTCACTAACCCTAGACAACATAACGTCCCGTTTTTGAACATTCTTAACTCAAATTGTTTTCTCCACAAGAACAAGCGCAAGTTGTTTTGCATGGGTTTATCCAGTTTAAATTTGCAACCAGGGACGTATTAAGACTTTTTGAGGCCCTGGTCCTCTAATCAAAAGTAGGCCCTCGGCCTCTACTCAGATGCCAAGCCCTAGGCTCTTGCACAAATGTAGGTCTTGGGCCCTTACACAAATGTAGGTCTTGGGCCCTACACAAATTTAGGTCCCAACTATGACAACCATGACCTTTAGGCAACTGCGATATTTCCTGTTTCATTTCATTTCACATTAAACGAATTAAAACCTATATTTTTTGGCAGATTTATTCGCTATTCCTAGAAAAAGAACACTTTAATAGTTTACACGTGCCTTGCTGTGCGATTGGAACTTTTCCCTAAACGCAACAAACAATATTTCCCTTCACTTGAATTAGTAGTTATATCCCCCCCCCCCATTTTAATGAAGATAAGGATTATCTTGCTTCTTTTGTCGTTCGAGAATTGTAGCGATAGATGGCATAAAACTCTGTCTTGATTTTTTAAATAAATGAATTATTTGAAATCTATTTAGCTACAACATGTTTCAAACATGGAATACAATACATTTAAAAAGTTACATCTATGAGATTTTTCTTGATTTAGTTGTGTAAAAATACATCACATTATTGTATGGTTATTCATTCTGTACTTAATTCCATTTAGATTAATTTTGTATAAATTCATCAACTAACATTTTTAAATAAAAAAATACATATTAATGAACAAATACATAAAATTTGTGCAAGTGTCCAAATACAGATATTAAAATAAAGTTTTGGTTATATTCTACGTAGAGCATATGGTGAAATAACATTTGTAAACAATCAGAACTAATACTTAGTTTAAATGCTGTAATTCATGGAAAATAAGTTACTTTCATTAATTTAACTCAGTAGTATAATCCTGTAGTTTATTGAAACTACCTAAATTCAAAAGAGTGTATAATTTTTCATCTTTTTTTTTTATAGAATAGAGATTCGGAAAGTGATCAAATATTCGTCAGAAGAATTTACGGAACTTTTTGGTACCATGGGCATCAGTTCTCGTAAGTTCTCTGACATAGATGAAGAAACGCTATGTCCACAACGCTCTAGGATATTCCAGCCTAAGGCGGCGGTCAACGAAAATGACCAATGGGCTTACGTAATTAACGATGTAGACTATGTACAGACTGTAACAGCTGAAATATGCGAGTAAGTGGTTTTTAGTCTAAAATATCTTGATTTTTCCATAATTAATTCAAAAGCGAATTGTTAATTGTCATTGGCATGGGCCAACTGGGTCTGGCCTCAGGCTCTCACTCAGTCCGGAAAGTTCCTGCAAGTTTTGAAAGAAACTTGAAACACGAGTGATTTAAATTTTAGTATACATTTATTAAATTATAGGCGTCATTTTGTTCTACAATCTTCAGGCAACTCGAAAGTATCGTCCTTCTTGAACCTCTCGAGATTTTCAGCAAAAACCTTTTCTGCGTGATTTTTTATCTAGACAAAAGAGCTAGTTTTTTCCCCATTAAGAGAATTTTAAAATGATCAGATTGGTAGGAAATTGAAAGGGACGTAAGGACTGACGTATATGATGGATAGGGCAGTGTTTCTCAAGATTCCAATATTTGCGACCCAATTTTCAGTCATAAGGTTTCATCCAACCCTCCCTCTTATAATAACGATTTAATGAATGCAGTAATAATGTACTTAGATGTGCTAATACGACTTTAATTATAAAACCGCTCAAGATATCAAGATAAGTATTAAGTTTGGTATATGAAAAGCCCATGAGAGTCACTAGCAATTACTTAATTTGTTTTTACTTTAGTATTGATAAATTAATTATCCAATACGTTGTGCAGTTTTGATACATTTATAAGTATCTTATATCAGTGCAAATGTGTATTTTGTTTATTATGTTAGCATGTATTTTGTTTTGCTTCCTTTCAGTGAATTGGTAATTATTTTAAATATTTTATTTTCGACTTCTTGATATGCTCTCGCCCCCCACGTATGATTATCATGCCTTCTGTAGAGAAACGCGCCCCACAGTTTGAGAAACGCTGGGATAGAAGGTAAAACATCCCGACCAAATTCGTCTAACTTTTGGTGAATTATCAGAAGCACATAAAAGAAGCTACGTACGCATTATCCTGATGAGATTTCTGATCCGCTATTTCTGGACGCAATTTGGTTAGTGTCTCGCTGTCTTTAATTCCTCTAATGAGCTAAATTTAAGTGACTATAACATCACAGGATAATGACAAATACGTGTTTCTAGCCAATCAGTTCAAAAACTGATGCAACATCATTGCCACACGATAAAAGCAATCACATATTTCCAGCTAATCAGTTCATGCGCTTTGTTGTTGCCAACTTTAGCTCTTTGCAGAAACTTTCTTTTAAAAATGTAATTTCTCAACAAAAATAACGCATATAGGTAAACAAAATGCATTCAAAAATACATGCATAAAATACGATTTTTTAATTTCAAAATCATTTTTTTTTTGAAGAATTTTTTTTTTAACATTTCAACATCTTTATCCAGTTAAGAAATTTGAAATTAATATCTAAGTTTTTTACGAACAGAACAGCACGAAAAGTTAGTTTGATGTCTGTTTTGAATTCAATGGAGAACACGTGTTTATCTTCATCATGTGACCGTCATGAATTGAGCCCATTGAGAACAATTTCCCTGAATTTATTGTCTGATAAAAACTCATGACGTAGGATTCTTTTCTAACCCTCTAAACACCATATAACTTTCTTCGGATTAAGACCAACTCTTAGGATTACTGAATGTGGCTCACTCTGGTTTCCCCAAGAATTTTTTCATTCAACATTATTATAAATTATAAATTTTTCACCCCTCGTCACTACTTGCTCTCAAAATGTTTTGTTATGTTTATAAAGCGAGTCGCAAATCGAAAGAAGATCCATCAAATATTTCTTTGTTGAATCGTAGGGGAAACAAAGTATCAAAATGGTTTATGTAGCCAAGCTTGACAAAATGCTCGTGTTTGGTGGATTTTGACATGTGTAACATTATCCATCAGTGTTTTAATCCAAACTTCCCGAGTGTGGAGGATCTACTTAGGCGTTCTTCATCTTCGGGCCTGAAATCACCTGCTTTAAGCCTAGCAAATTACTTCCATACAATTCTTTCTGCTACAGCTTCCTCGTCATAAATAGCGCATATCTTGATTGCCTCTGTTTGGTATCTTTGCCTTTACAGTCTTCTTTGCTTTCGTGTTGAAAGCGTATAAAAATGACAACAATTAATGTATCATAACCGATTTTTTTGAAAATTCTCGAAGTACTTCTTTCAGAATGTGTACGCATGTTTTCAACAATTCTGATATATTCTGATTTTTCCTTATGCCGCCTACAAGAAATCGCCACGAACTTTCCGAATAACACAATACATTAAGGTTTCTACAAAGGATGTATATAATTAACGACATTTTATTGTGTCATCAGGTAGCGGGATAGAAGAAGTTTCTAAAATTTTGGCAAGGTGTGAATGCTCTTCACTCGCAAAAAATGGCTTTTGATCAAACCGTTAAAATCTCGATCCTGTGATAATCAACTGAAGATTTAAATGCTTACTGGACGACAATAGTAAAAAGACACTTCGATGGTTTAACTTATAACAGTGTTTCTCAAAGTTTCAACATTCGCGACCCAATATTCCATCATAATTTTTTTCGCGCCCCCCTCATACAATAACAATATATTAAATTCAATAATACTAAACTTTGACGCAAAAAATACGACACGACTTTAAACTGTTAAGTGCCACCGGCGTACATAAACGTCTCTCTTAGTCAAAGTGTTAACTTCCCCTGGCGTATATATACGTCTTTCAAAGTACTATCTTTTCTGTGCACTGCTAACGATAAACTTATTCGAAAGCTTTGGAATGCAACAAAAGGACATTGACAAGTTTGTGAAGGATTTACTTATTTCAGATTATTTGCTTCTATATTACTCACACCCCCAATACATGACATGCGTGCGCCTACGTGGAAAACGGTTGGCATTGGAAAGCGAATCACATAACTTTTAAATCAGTAGTTAAGGGATTAATTATAAACCGTACAAATTAGCAAGATGTATATAATTTTATATATGACAATCCCATGGGGCACTGGTAATTATTAAACTTGTTCTTAACTTGGTATTGTAAAATGAAGTATAAGATGCATTGTATAGCACTGATGCATTTATAAGTGGAATATATCAGTTTAAATGTGTATTTTATTTTTTATTATGTCAGAATGTATTTAGTTTGTTTTCTTTCAGTAAATTAATATTTTTTTTAAATAATATTTTGTTTTATCCTTTTTAATATGCTCGCGCCCCCCTCACAGAGTTGTCACACTCCCCAAGGGGGTCGCGCCCCACAGTTTGAGAAATGCTGACTTATAAGGTTCTTTTAAGTATTGGGTCAGAAGGACAAAACACTGTTTTGAAACAAGAACAAATTTTATTAAAAAGAATTAAACTCACATTAAGGCACAAGACATGGAAAAAAAAACCCTGAGGGAGATGGATAAATAATTTCCAATTTTTTACGATGTAGTGATTCCAAACACTTCTTTTTTTCTAAATTTTGTAATGTTCCGTTACATGTGCACATAACTTCTTCCTATTTTTTCCAGAGGAGACGAGAGACCCTGCCGTTACTTAGACGGAACTCTCCCATTGGGGGTCAGTTCAGTGTGTAAGCAGAAGTATGCATACAAGAAGCTCGTGGCCTTGCACCCCAGCAAGAAGAAAACATACACAGATTCCTTTCGTTTTCCGTCTTGCTGCGCGTGCTACGTGAGGAACCCCATGATCTTGACGAGGACTCGAGCCATCGAAGTGGGTGAGAACACTCCCTCCAAGCCCGCGAGAACTCATAAAATGCCGGAGAAATTTTAGTTGCTATAATTATACTATAGCGAGTCTAAGGTTTCGAACCTAAGTTTTTAAAGCAGAATGCTCGGCAGACAAACAAAAACAGGAATTTAATTGGGAAAACATTTGTGTGTACGATTTATATGCTCTTAGTATTGGCAAAGCTGGTTTGAACTTGAAGTGAGTAACATTTAAAACAGGAGAAATCTTTTAAACTGGATGCATACCTCTAAGGGTGTTGGATAATAATATCAACTATTTTCAGATCTGAACTTTTAATTTAATACCTGAAATGAAACTTACAAAGACAAAATGCTAATCAATTGGCAGCGCTTGATTTCCATTTTTTATATTGATATACAGGGGTGATCAGAAAAATGTATTCACACTTTGATGAAAAAAAACGTATATATTATCATAAATATTACAGTGAATTAAAATTAAGTGTTCAAACTGTAATCTACCAGCCTCTAAACACTTTTGAGCACAATGCCGTACATTGTTGGTGCCATCTCTCAGAGGAGCTACAGGAATTGCGGGACTAGCAGTTTCAATTGCATAGCGCAGTTTCGTTTCAGCAGGGTTTCTTGTTGTTCACCACATTTTTGAAGTAACCCCATAAGTAAAAGAGACCATATCACTTGAGAAACAAAATTTACATCATTTTCAACCTGCGCGAGATACCATTCATAAAGTTGAGTTCTTCCGTCTGGGTATCTCGTTCAGTGTGTGTAACATTTGTGGTATATAAACTTTCCATTTTACTCTTTACAAAATAGGACCTACGCTAGTCCTACTCATGCCTGTTTCACGTGCACTCTGTGATGTCGATTTTTGTGGTGACTGTGTGGAAGAATTGGACACTACAACAGAAGAGGCTTCTCTTGTTGAGTTGCATGGCCAGCTTGATCGTCCTTTATACATATATTTTATTGTTCCATCAGTTTTAAACTTATCGCGAAGGCGAGCAATACTTAAATGTGTTGGTGGTTCAGTTCCGTATTGTTCCCATTCATATTCTCGAACTTCTAATATTATTTAAAAATACTGTTTCGCTGTTCGAAAGTCAGACGTACTTGCGCCATGGTCTCACTTTCCCTGCTAAAGCACTAGCCCCATCTGTCGCGGAACTATTGCTGAATACGTTGAAACATTAGTGCTAATACTAACCATTATACAACGTAATCTTATAACCAATGCCATCTGAAACTTATGGCATTAACATATTACCCACCGTAAAAGTGTGTATACATTTTTTGATTATCTCTGTAGATTGATTTAGTAGTCCTTTTTTATGGTTAGGTCGTGCATTAAGTTAGGTGAGTGCATCAAAATGCAGGAATTTTTATTTCAATGTTCCATCATCAGTTTACGATGAATGGTCATTTTATTAAAAAGGATTACTTGTGGATAATGGCAGTAGTATTTTATTGTATGTTTCACTCTTTGAAGAATATGATTTTTAACAAGTGTTTTTAAAGCTATTCCAATTTTAGGTCTAAGCATAAGGAAATCTAGGTATAACTTTTTGATCAAAGGACAGTCGGTATTATTTGTATACAAGCAGTTTTTAAAAAATAAATTTAAAAAAAGACAAATCTTCTTGTGCATTAAAATTCAAATTACTCAATTAAATATCATCAGAGAAACGATATCACTGAATTGTTAAATTAAATGTTATTATCAGAGAATTAAAATATTAAAACAGTCTGGTTTGATTTTATTTTATTTTACACTTGAGGTCTTTTGGAGACTGACCTCGTAATTTTGAACCATTGTCAAGTGACGAAGACGGCACCTAAATCAACAAGAGTACACAATCGTGATCTCTTGGCTACAGAGACCACAGAACACCCTTTTTGGCTACTTATCTCAAATAACTACACTTAAAACCCAAGTTCTAAATAAGTTTTTTTAATGATGCTTATTATCTCTGATTAAAATTGAGAATTTTCGAATTGCCACATCGAAGAACATTGTGTTCGATAACGGAAAGTTTTGTAAGTTAAAAAAAATGTTCATTAAAATATTAACTAGGCTGTGGTGCGGAAGCTAACAGAGAAAAATTATTTTGCTCGGAGGATACACATACAACATTCTTATCCCATGAAAGCAGTTTAAAACTGCAATGTCAGTTTCCAATAAATATAGTGCAGCTTGTGTAATATATTCAAACCTGTCGATTTTCCCATTTTCCAGTGGCCTGCCATCAGTAGCAAAGTGGTTTTAGTCTCACACACATTACCAGAATTTTTTTTTACTAGTATTGGGTTCAAGCCCTGATATCACTAAAGATCCAACTAATAGAGGAGCTCATGTACGTAAAATATGCAGAGGCTCATAGTCTTTAGGGTGGAGTGGTTTGGAGTGCGGTTTCAGCTCCTGTGTGTGTCATTTTTTCAAATTTACGAAATCCGTGTAGCTTCAAAGTACATAATGAAAATAAATATTGTATGTTCATCTGTATGACTACTCATTTGTCTGATTTCTCGCAAGTATGCATAAATATGATTTGTACTTATATTATTAAGTACACTTGCAAAAGTTTTGGAATTTAAGATAGAAATGCCATCCAATAACATATTCTAGTTAAAATTAAATATTTGATAAGAAAATCTCACCATGGGAATTGAAACGAGACCAAATCCCTTCTACCCTGTGACCCAGCTAAAGGTGTGAAAGGAATTAAAGGATCATTCGACATGATAAATTCCAATTATTTTATTTATCACTGTAATCAACTCAAACACAAATAACACTTTAAATAGGATAATTCAGTCAAGCAATAGAGATGGGACGAGATTCGCGTTTGGGGAGAATATGTTCAATAATGTGGCTCTTCTCTCTCCTTAATATTACTTTACACAGAGCTTACGTATTTATGTCCACTACTTTAATTTTCTAAACATCAACTTAATATAAGGTGACAGTGCCTCAACTTATGCAGTCTTCTACTCAATCCAACTTAACTTTAACACTTCTTGGTTATAATCTTTTGCAAGTACTTTAAGCCAGTTCTGGTAATCTTCACCTTATAACTATCTTGTCCTCTCTTGTTAGCTAAACTTTGACTTTCTAACTTTCTGTTTACAATTCTCTTCACTTCTAATCCACTCAGAATTCACTAACTCTTTTTAACTCGCGACATAGGAATATATATAATAAACTTAATTTGCATATCACGTTTTCTTCTTTAGGAGAAAATTGGTAATTTTTGCTGGTCTAAAAGAATACCCAAAAGGACTGTTAGTAGAAGGTCGCGTATGGATCCGTCACAGAATAAGGGAATGAAGTGTGTGAGAGAGTGTTTATTAATGACATCCTCTAAGGAAACACAAGGTCTATTGGCGATGGTTTTCATAATTTTGAACCACGGTCAAGTGACGAGGACGGACACCCTGAGAGGGCACTCAACTCTCCTAAATTTCACACTACCCAAAGTGAGGTCTTTAAGCTATTACATATTTAACGTGCATTATTTTCTATTTCCATCAGGGCTTTAGAAGCCTCAAGACTGGAACAATCGAATCGACAATGCCTACCATGACCACAAGGCTACCGCAGTCCCTTGCATTCTGTTAGAATCCAATTAAAATTTCTTCATAATTAACTAAACTCAATGGCGCAACAGCCAAAGCGTACCAAGGTTTACTGTGCCCATCTCAGAAAACGGGATTTTTGTGCTGAGGTGCATGAGCAGATGTTCCAGTCATGTGATCAGTCTGACGTAAAATCCCCAGTGTTTAGTTCCTAAGCAAGCCTGGTACTCATTTATTGACCCAATGAAGGGATGAAAGGCTGAGTTGACCTTGTCTAACTCGGGGTCTGAACCCCGAACCTGTGGCGGGGAAGCCCCAAACACTATCACTCAGCCAATGGGCTTCTTCATAATTAATCCTTAAAATATCCTGTGAAATACAAGCAAAAAAGTTTATAAAACTTGTCGTGGCTCAATGCCACCCATTACACTATCATCTCCCCGTCTATCTGCAAATATTACTGGATGTGTAGGCGGACTTAAAGGATCAAAAGACATAATTGCAAATCAATAGATTTATTGATTCCAATTAACACAAAAGGGTAGAAACACACAATTCAAATTTAAGAGAAACAAAATAAAGTGGAGTACGAAAAGGGGAATTACTACTAGCGGAATAACAGAATAGCAACTGAATCTAGGAAAGCTTAAACACGCACAATTACAGCTACGCCACGTACGAATATTCGCAATATCTTAAATTAAATCACTGAACTTATCTTTTACATCGGCTGCTCCTTCTTGATGATTTCTGCCTTTTTACTGGCTGGGGGAATAGTTGAAGGATCCACACTCTGTAACACTGATTTTTACAAGCTTCAATCAACTTCTCCACGCGTAGCTCCACACGTAACCGCTATCTATGAATGTCAACAACTGCGTGCTGACCTCGCGATCCTTACTTCACTTAACTTCACTCTTCGATCTCTTCACTATACTTAACTTTTTTTAACTCGCGAAACCCGAACTAATATAATCTATCTTATTTGCATAAATCACGCTTGGCTCTCGGTGAAGATTGGTTGAAATAAATAAATAATTTAATAGAAATAAAGAAGGTTTGTGGAAGACCGTATAGATCCGTCACAAACTACACGATATATTTACAGTAAGATATTGAAAAATATATACAATATCAATGACAAAAAAAATTCCATGAATATCATATATTTTTTATATTCAGAGTTGTAATCTAACAGGGCTATAAGAGTTTAGAGGCATTGTTGAGTGAATTAAATATTTACACACACAAAAAAGCACGTGAAACTAGTGTTAAAATTCAATAGCCTGTCGACTCCATTAGCTTAGAGGCAGCGTACTCGCTTTGTAAGAGTAAGGTTGCAGATTCGATCCTGGCTGGAATCGATAGATATTTCGGATGCAAAAATCATAGACACGCACATGTCATGTGATTATATGGCATGTAAAAGATCCCTTGATATCACTTTGGCTCTGGTACTCTCGGCAAAATTAAACCGCGGCAACATTTAGCATCTGACGAGAGCTTGAATTAAATTAATTCAAGCATCCGAATTTGGTAACAAAAGCGGCCACTAGATGGTGACACCACTGAAATGGTCTTCACATTTGGGGACTTGACGTGTCTGAAAAGACTTAGTTGCTAATATATACAGCCTATTAGGGGAGAATAAAATTCAATAGCCTACTTTAAATGTCCGAAAAAATTGAATATATAAAGATTTACATTTTTTTTTATCTTTTAAAATACGGAACAGTTTAAAACATGTTTATATCTTATCGTTTTTGTTATGTAAACATTTTTTGTTTTTATTTGAGAAACAAATATCTTCGGCTGACTTCAGTGGTCTGCACTTCCGTTGTCAAGCTATAAAAAGAAGCTTGATAATTCTACTTTCAGCCTAAAGGATCGTAAAAATAAGCTTTTGTTTTTAATATTACTTTTATGTGTTATAACTAGCGGGAATAAATACAGATTGAGGTTACAGACTTTCGTGATCGCTTTGAGAATATTGATTCCTAAAACTTTTTCACAGCGTAATAAAATTCACTAAAGGTCGTGATAGGAACTTATTAACATACTCAGTCTCGTCTTAACTGACCCAAAATCTGAGTACCAATCAAAGTTTTGCCTATCCGACAAAGCAGGAAATAATGATTTCAAAATAATCTTTGTATTTTTATTAAACTTTCATAATACTGACAGTAAAATGTTTGGAATGGATGCTATGAGTGACCTTATAATAAGACTCCATATATTATGATGTAATAAAGTCTAAGAGATTTATTTTGTTGTTCGCTAATAAGATTACATAATTCGGGACAAAGATACAATCTGCTACGTAAATTACTATACTACACTTTTAATAAAGGCTGGATATAGAGCTCAGAGAGAATGTTTAAGGGAACCACAGGACATCATAGACTTTCAAAAGCAACACTTTTTCAATTTTAGTTTTCAAAACAGGAGTGCATATTTTTCTGAATCTAAAAATGTATAACGCTTATAGTTCGTTGATAAAATAACCTTAAAATATGAAAAAAGTAATTAATAAAAACGTAAGCAAACGCTTACAAAAAAAAAAAAATCTTTAGTTTTTTCACTTTTTTTTCCAAAACATGATTTTTTTGTTTTCACGAACATTTTTTAAAAAGAACTATTGAACTACCGTAAATTCAGCTATAACGCGCACTTATAACACAAAAAATAAGATCGAAATTTACGGGTGCGCTTTATACGCCGGGTTAAGAAATGATAATTTCGAAAATAAAAATAGAAAGATGAGCGTAAGAAAAATTATAGTTTTCTACATGGATCGGAATACTGTTTATATTTGAAGGAAATGAAATGTCTAATGGAATTAAATGACTCTGATTTCTAAAAGTACACTATTTTTCAAAATAGTATACCTTTTTACCTTGAATAAATGGCTTAAAAGCATACCAGGATTGTTTTTTTCCCTAATGGGGCTGCGCGTTGGTATTTTAAACCTTTGTAGACCGAGTACATTCCCCTGAAGCTGGTATCACTTTTTAGTGCTGCACCATATAGGCGATACCCATTACAGCAATCAATTTTGACGCCCAGTTTCCTTCACAGAGGGAGACACCTGAGCTCTTGACGACGCGAACTTTGTACTAGGATTTAATTTTGCCGAGAAGCATCCAAACAGACACTCTAGAAATCTTTTGCATACCGCATAAACATACGACATGACCGCTGTCGATTTTCTGCATCATGAAAATCCACCGACTTGGGCCGGCGTCGAACCCGCAACCTTGGGTACAGAAGGCCAGCGACAAACCAACCACGCCACCCAGCCGTATATATATACCAGGATTGTGCACGCACACTTCATGTTTCTTCGTAAAAAAAGGGAGTGCGCGTTATACGACGGATATACCTAAAAATTAAAAAAAAAATGCAGTTGAAAGTTCGGGTGAGCGTTAAACGCCAGAATTTTTTACGTTCTAAATTTTTTATACTTCTATACAGGATACCTGTGCATATAGAGAACCGTTTTTTTCGTCGAAGTAGTACCTTAAAAAAAGTTTTATATGTGTAAAAAAGGGAAAAAATTTTAAAATTAGAAAGTTTTGATACTTTTTTAAAGAAACTACTCTAAAGATTTTAGTAAGAAAATAGGTTCACTGTATGTATGTATTGTTTTATATATATGTGTGTGCAAGAATATTTTACATATTTAAGAGATACTTTTTAAAAAAAAATAGTACCTAAACTGAAGTATGTATTATGAAATCTCAAAAAGAAAGAAAATTCCATCTTATATATAAATTAAATAGAAATTTTTTTAACTATAAAAATATTTGCGTTTCTGCAGAATGATTATGATATTTTTATTAAGATCACAAAAAAAAAAAAAATCTAAGTTCTATTGGAAATTTTTAAATATGTGTCCCATAAACAATCTAACAAAAATTACTCTTTCGAGCATATCCTGGTATCCTTAAGGCAACGTTAGGAAAACAAGAATATTGTATTGATTTTATTAACTACAATAATTTTATAATCTGATCAAACAATATAATTGTTTGTTCATTATAATAGCATGCTTTTTGCTTTGGGCCACGGTAGCCTAGTGGTCCTGGTCTGGAATTTGTGGCCGGCGTGTTATGAGTTCCAACCATAGCACACGGAAGACCCGCCATATAGAGCGGCTGATGCACGTTAAATCTGTTGTGGCTTTAAGTCTTCCGTTGGCGTGATGTAGTATTTTAGAGAGGAGTTTGCCAGAGCTCACGTGTCGTCTTAGTCAGGTGATCTAGGTTTTGAACCCGCGGCTTGACAACGCCGGCCGTGGGTTGTGACCATCTACCGCGGCCATTTATTGAAGACAGTTGTAAGTTTGTAGCCCTTCCTTCAAATCATGGTATTCGAAGTGTTTTTAAATTTCCCCAAAATGTGGTACAATGTATGTAACTTTTATTTATGAGCTTCTCTTTAAAATATTATTTAACTTTAGAATAATATTTTAAGTGTTTGGTGAAGCTTGGAAAAATATAATCCTTGCTATAACAGAACCGATTAATCATTGGTATATATTCAACTATTTTTATTCATTTTAGCTATTTTGTATGAAATAGAAGGAAAAAAAACATTTTTTTAGTTAGATTGAGTGTACAACAAAGACTTTTGGGGTTATCATTTAGCTCTTTAAATATATAGTTTGTTATATATATATGTGTGTGTGTGTTTACAGCCATTTCTTACAAAATAATTTTACTTTGAAAAATACCAAGCAGTTGTAATTGTTTTTCTTCATTTGAATTGTCATACCTATTGTTTAATCTTTATATTGGACACATAGAAAGAGCTCTTTGCTGATGAATTTCTTCTATCTCGATTTTGTGAATTTCTACAGCAAAAAGGGGAAAATGAAAATAAAACTTTACACGCTACTCAAGTTTTATGTCTAGGAATGTTTTGCAAGAGACATCATCTTTATCACAAACGTAAAGTTCGCTGGACTTGTTTTTCACTATGTGGTTATCTTTTCTAAGAATCCAGA